>KV426037.1:24641-114469 GCA_001632375.1 Exidia glandulosa HHB12029 | reverse complement strand
GGCTTTCTGAACCGTTTTTCGCGCTCGAGAGTGTCGAAAGACGCTGGACGACCCATGAGAACGCTCGCTGTGGCACGCCGGCGTGTAACGGTAAAGCAGAAGTTTTAAAAACGGCGCCAAACACTCGGCTTTGCGCGCTTCTTGCCTCTAGCCATGCCATTACCGGTCGAACTCGTCCGACAAATTCTCGAGCTAGCTGCGCACGCAGCGCTCATCGACGACCTCGCCTGGCTGGCCACCTCGCTCGCTCTCGTGTGCCGCGATGTGCACAAGTGGATCCTCCCGATCCTCTCTCACACCGTTTTACTCGACGGCGCCAACGAGACGACGATAGCTTTGGAATTATTCAAGCCAGCACCTTTTATGGCGCATGTCAACTGTCTTATGCTCGTGGGCACTCGCATCCACGACATGCAGTTGCATCCCGACGTGCTCGCGTCCTTTCCAAACGTCCAGATGTTCGCCGTCGACCTTATAAGCTTTCATCGCCTTGAGCGGGTCAAAGCTTTCCGCCCAACTCGCCTCATTTACTGGCCGGGTAGATGGGCCTCCGTCATGCCAACAGTTCATAACGAAGAAGTCTTTCGACAACTCACGCACTTCCGACTTCGGGCTCCTCCGTGGCACGCAACATCGACAATTCGCCTTCCCCCGTCTCTGACTCATGTCTTTCTGGACGTGAACGTTACACTGCCGTCTTCTGGATCTACGGTCGGGGACAAGTTTATTCGTGACTATGTCTTGACCCTCCCTCGCTGCGAACGGGTCGTTGTACGTCTTTATCCTGCATCCGACAATATCGACCGGTCTCGATTCGGCGAGGTCATCGCCGCCCTCCGCTCGTTGCGAGATCCCCGGATCTACCTGTTCGACGACCCTGCCCAGCTTCCCACGAGCACGACGCTCTGGACAGATCCGAGGAGTATGTTCAAGGCGTGCGCGAGGGAGATACGAACCGGAGTCGATCTTTGGGAGTCAGGCTTCCAGCTGCACGCTGGCGATGAGGAATGACGACGCCCGGGAGGAGTACCCCATTCGGACTTCAACGAATGGAGAATCCGTCACGATCGCCTTCGTTCTCCACAGGCGGCCGCACTTCCGCCTCCGACAGATGCCTGGGCTGCTCTACGCTTGCCAGGTCATAGCGTATACCGACTACTTCGTCATGTCACAATGCTGGCCATGTTCGCAGACCGCACAAATGTCTTCAAGTACGCGCGCGCGCGATGGCCGCGGCTCGAGTATCTTCCTGCGAGGACGAGGGACGATGACAACCGCTCTGCCGTCCACTTCCTTGGCCTTGTATTGCGGTCGCTACTCGACCAGGATGTTGCCGCGGGATTGCAACGCCCTGAGGTATCGGCGTGGTGCAAAACAATTCTCCTAAAAGCTACTTTCTGGATATAATCTGTAGCTCTCTGTACTCCCAACATCATATTCTCTTACTCGGCGACAGCATTGCATTGTGTACTGCTTGAAAACTGGCCATGTCGCAGGTTGGATGATTCGCGCCTGACGATGACAACTTGAAGCGCAGCCTTGCTCGGCCGGAAATTCCGGTCCGTCACATCCTCAGTAGCGACGTCTACGAGCGGTGCAACAAGAGCTATTTCCTGCCTAATGCGTCCAGCCTCGTGTTGATTCAATTTATCTGCGTGGCCAGAGACAATGCATTGAGCGTGCTTCTTCCGCCGGAACGAGCCGGCGCGGCGACTGTCCGCTCGAACACAACGTCTGCCGAGCGTGGTCTGTGGCGACACCGAAGCGCATAAAAAGGCGGCCGCAGCGATTGATTCTCCGCGTTGCCCACTTGACTCCCACCATCACTGAGCACTTGCTCATCGATTTACGATGTTCCCCACCGAAGCCCTCACCCACTTCGTCGCCGCCGCCCTCGCCGTTAGTGGCTTTGCTGCTGCGCGACTCTTCGTCAATCCTTCTGGCGCCAACGCGCCTGAAAACCCTGCTCCTGCCGCTTTGGCTGCGCCGTACGTCTCATCGATCGCGTTGTGGTTGACGTTGTGGCTGACTGAACTTCTGCAGTGCGGACACCACCAACGCCAGCCAGCCTCCTCAGGTCGTCGCCGACGTCGTACCTGTACCCGACATTCAGGCCCCCGCCAGTTACCCGCTTCGCCGCACGAGGACGGTGTACAACACCGACAGCGAGACGTTCATCTACGCCGAGAACCCGTTCCCTCTTCCTACCAGGCCCAATTTCCCACCTCCCCCGCCGCCCGGTCCCAATGGTCCTGGACCTGGCTTTGGACCCGGAGGTGGACCTGGACCGTACCCCGGTGGAGGCGGCGGAGGCGGCGCGCATGGTCATGGTCGGCGCCGCAGGCGCCATGGCCGTACTGGTGCTGCCGCTGCCGCTCCTCTTCCCGTTGCTCCATCCGCCAGCAACCAGCCTGGTCAGACACAAAACACCCCCTTCACCGGCACCGGGCATGTTCTCGGCGGCGCTGCGGATGGCAGTGGCCCGCAAGTCGCTGTGGCTGTCGGCGCGCCCATGCATGGGCCTGCTCGCAAGTACTCTGCGCCCATGCAGCCGCCTCGTTCTTCTATTATTCCTGGTCCCGGCGCCGTCAATCATCCCTACGCGTTCTTGACGTCCTCCACCAACCCTCAGGCTCCTCGTGCGCCACGCGCGCCGCGCAACCCCGCTCAGGCGCGCCGCGGCAGCGTCAACTCGTCTCAGTCATCGCACTCGTCTCATTCGAGCGGGTCGAAGCGCAAGCGCAGCAACGACGGGACTGAGGGCAGCGAGGAGCGCAAGACCAAGCGGCGCTCAGTAGGGACTGAGTCGGACGTCGGGCCCACCACGGACGCGGCTACCAGCGCTCCTGCAACGCCGGGGACGACGCCTGCGATCACAGTGACGCCGCCGACTCCCGCCACTCCTCGGAGGGAGGATGCCTTCACCACGTCCGGAGTTTCCGGGCGTCCTAACCACACCTTACTGACGGCGGCCGTTGGCCCTCGTGCTCGCGCATTTGACAACAACGCCCAAGCGGTACGCTCCCTCCTCTCCTCCCACATTCCTCGCTGACTCTGTTCCAGGGCTCGTCGTCGTCGA
Organism: Exidia glandulosa HHB12029; assembly: GCA_001632375.1. Taxonomy (NCBI): domain Eukaryota; kingdom Fungi; phylum Basidiomycota; class Agaricomycetes; order Auriculariales; family Exidiaceae; genus Exidia; species Exidia glandulosa. The sequence goes on along the minus strand of KV426037.1, from coordinate 111,390 downwards.
CATCTCATGCCCCTCCTTCTCCTGCCGTGGTGAGTACATCATCTGCCCTCATGTCTCGCACGTATCTCACGTACCTCTCAACAGCCATCCACCCCAGCTGGTCCGGTCCGCACCGCCCACCCATCCGTGCGCCAGGCGCCGTACGCGCGCCCCACCTCCACCGCATCTCCGTCCCCGCGCGCCGACGGCCCGCGTCCAACGCGCCGTGGCTGCCGCGCCGGACGTCAGGTGCAGGAGCGCAAGGCGAGGGCTGCTGAGCGCTCCTCTCAGAATGGCGACGCGGAAGGCGACGAGGACGAGAACATGGACGACGCGGGGGGCGAGAACGAGTCGTAGGCGTACCCGTCTTGGAGTATATGTACTCGACGACGCCACCCGCTCGTTCCTTTGCATACCCTCGTATTGTGCCACCATCACGAGTTTCCCGTTATCTCTCTCTCTCTTTATCCTCGCGCTTTTTTCACTTCATTCTCTGCCTTTCCCGATCCCTTGTCCTGTATCGGACGATCGTAGCTCATCGTAGCTCTCGTCCAACCCCTGCTCGCCGCCTGTACTGTCTGTCGCCCATCTGATCGTAGCTCTTGTAGCTCTCAGATCCGCGCTCACTCATTCATTGTGTTCTACTTTCGTTCTTCTCTCTTCGCGTTGTTGGGCTCTAGTGTACGATAACCCGGTCTGAGTCGATACACGTGTACTCAGTCTCTTCCTTACTCCTGCTTTGGTCTCTGAATTCAATAACTTGCTCTATCTCATCTTCCGATTTATATGTCTCCGCGCGTCTCCTTGAGCATGAGAGCGAACTTCCCCTGTCCAAGGACGCCGCGGCTTCAAACACGCCAACGCCGAAGACTCGGTCCGCACTTGGCGCTGCCCGCGTCGAACCGTGCCCAGGTACGTGGCCAGACAGTCACCGCCGCCTCTTTTTACGCTGCGTTTCAGCGCGCTCATGAAACGCGGCAAGAAGGCCCGCACCGTCAAGCAAGATGCTGAACAAAAACTGTGGCGCCGTTCGCCAGATCCAGTCGAGGTCTGGGACTCTGATCAAGAGTGGGAGGTGCGGCGCTGTTACTCCAGTGCGAAAAGATGGCTCAAAGTCAGCGCGCAGGTCGGCGAGATTGTGGACGTCTACGACGACCCAATGGATCCCAAGCGCGCGAGCAGGAAGTACAAGGTTAGCTGGATCGACTGGCAGCGCGAAGACGGCTCGAATACGACGTGGATGTCCGAGAAAGAATGCCAGGACTCGTTCCCAAATATCCTGAAAGCTTGCAAGTCCAAGTACTCGCAGGGCAAAGCGAAGCTGCCGCCGCTCCCAGAGTCCCACCAGACCTCGTTGTTCCATCTCGACCTCGAGGAGACGCTTCTGAATATACGCTATGTTCCTCCGAAGACCCCAGCGGCGTCCACGTCGCGCAAAAGAAAGACGCCACCGACTAGAGCTGTGGACGACGACGACGACGAGCTGGACATCATCGATATGGCAGCCCCATCTCCTCCGAGGGCTGCAACACCACCTCGTCCACCTATCAGAATGGTATGCATTGCTGCATCCAATACTCCGCGCGCTGAAGTAACTTTACAGCGCAAAAGTGTTCGTGCGGTATCTGCATCGACACAGTCCAGTCGCGCAGTCAGTGAGGAACTACCGACACAATACGACGTGCGTGGACATGGCATAGTATAATTCACGCTAATGTTGTCTCTTTAGTCGCCTTCACCACCACACCCTGCGCCCGTCGCAAGCACGAGTAGCAGCCCATACAAACGGCCGCGCATCCCTCCTATCATCACAACTCCCGCGAGGCGTCCATCCATCGCGTCCACTTCTACTCCTTCATCTTCCCGCACGTTGGTCAATCCTGTCAGCGCGCCTAGCTCTTCGCATCAAGGCAAAAGCAAAGGGAAGGGCAAGAGCAAAGTGACCATCATGAAGGACTGGGACACTTGCGAGGCCTCAGTGATTACCGTTCTGAATGAGGTCGACGACGAGGAGGCTCCCCCACTTCCCGAATGGTTCAAGTACCTCGAAGCCAAATATCTCAGGTGCGCCGTTTTCGCTCGCAGCGCGTTCGCTCTGACGCCGATGCATCTGTAGGGACGACGAGACAGCGATCGATTCTTCATTCTTCGCGGCCTGCGATGGATCAACAGGGCGCTGTACTAATCCTGATGCATGCGACTGTCAGGGCGACTCGACGCTGAAGAACGATGTTGGAGAGCGCATGGTCGCTTACGACCGCCAGGTGCATCCCATCTTTGACGCCTTTCACCACTTGCTGAGACATTGGTGTAGCGCCGTTACACGTTCCCCGCACCAGGAGGCGCGCTAGTCATTGAGTGCAACGAAGCGTGCGAGTGCGAACCAGATACGTGCGTCAACCGCGTCGCGCAGCGCCCACGCGACGTAGCGCTGCAAATATTCAAGACGGCAGACGCAAATGCAAGGGCAGCGCAGCGCGGATGGGGCGTGCGCGTGACGGAGCGATTGCAATGTGGGCAGGTCATCGGGCTGTACACCGGCGAGCTCATGTGCGTTGTGTTCCTTGTGTCTTCGAGGTGATATGCGCCTGACCGTTGTTGCCGGTAGACCGAGGGCGAAGGCGCATCGACTGAAGGCGCCGCATAAGCATTATGTGTTCGACATTGACTTCAACGAGCACGATGAGCAGGACGACGATATGAGTGAGAAGTGGTCCGTTCTGTCGTACAACTGCGGTGAGCCCAAGGCCCCTCGCTGTGCATCGCGCAGCTAAATCGGTTTGTAGGGAACTGGTCTCGCTTCTTAAAGTACGCCGACGTCCACGTTTGCACCGAGCAACTCCATTGACCAGCTTACAGTCACAGCTGCGACCCGAACGTCCGTATCTACCCCGTTCTCTTCGACCATCCTCAGGTGAGCCGCATGCGATTCACTCACGTCCGCTGCTCACGCATTAGAGCAGATCCCAAAGCTCGCGTTCGTCGCTGCGAAGGACATCACGCCCTTCGACGAGCTCGTCATAGACTACCTTGATGCCGCGGGCGTGCGCACAGCTTCGTTAAAGCGCGAACGCCTCAAACGTCCCAAAGACTCGACTGCATGCTTGTGCGGCGCCGGACCCGCCAAGTGCCGCAGATGGTTTCCTGGCTGAACGGCGCTTGTGCTTCGTAGTGTTGTGCTCTGTCGTGCTTTCTTCATTTGCTTTCGAACTTGACGCTCTCGATTTAGGATGTACCTACTGGACTGTATATGTATGATTGTTTGCGCGCAGGGCGGTTGCGCTGCACAAAGGTGTATTTTTAGTATGTATGTCGATATGGATGTTCGTGTACCATGTTCGAACACCGCTGTTCGGGGTTGTCTTCAGCTTGTGCAGTTCCATGACGCGACCCTCCGACATGCTCTCGCTGCCACCAGAGCTCATCAGAGAGATCATTGAGCTGGTAGCGTCTGACGCTATTACTAGTAGTATTAGCCAGGATCTGGCGTGGGTAGCAACATCGCTCGTACTGGTCAGCCGCGACATTCGCGCATGGGTCCATCCTATCCTCTACCACACCATCCATATCGATGAGGACAACAACATAGCCCTCCTTCGTCTTCTGGTTTCCAAACCATCTGAATTTTTTGCGCCTCTGCGTCACGTCATACTCGTCGAGTGCTTCGGCCGCGGGAGGCCACCAACTTGCATTGCTCGTCTCCCGCCCGTCCAGACCTGTACTGTCGACTACCTGGGCTTCCTGGCCTTGCAGTCGCACTACATTGCGACCATACGTGCAACCCGTATAATTATGGCGTTCGGCGCTGTGCCCAGCTTGTTCGACCCACGCCCTTTCGCAGCGGTCACCCACCTGCGCTTGTTGCTGGAGGAGGACGTTGACTGGTCGCCGAAGTTCTCGCTGATGCCTGTCCTCTCTCACATTATCTTCGACGTGCTCTTCAGAATCTCATCCAATGCTGTCCTCGAAGCTAATGTTCGTGCCGCGCTCGTCGTACCGTCCTGCCAGCGCGTGGTCGTTCAGGCAGTCACCGATATCGTCAGAAGCTATGCCGAGGGGCGTTTTGGAAATCTAGTCAAGGCGCTACGTCTCCTTGGGGACTCACGCGTGTACGTTGCGCGCCTAGACGAGGAGGAGTGGGTGTTGTCCTTTACCGGCGACGCACGAACGTGTGGAAGCGAAGCTCGGAAGGGCCCTGATCCATGGAGTATTGGAGACCGCGTCATGTAGTGCTCATGTCATTTAACTCCAATCATTGCTATCACTTGGACGCTTCTACTGCGTATGGCCCTAAATTGAACTGGTCTAAACGCCAATGCTTATACAATCTGCCCGAACCCACTGCGCTGTCCTTTCCTCCGTGACTGTTCCTTTCGAATCAAGCAGTCGCGTCGAGGTCTGACCACAACTGGTGTATGTGTTCAACATGATGGTATAGTTAACTTTGAAGGATGCGCTCGCTACTTACCCACTGGCATCCCATATATGAGCTCGACCGGTGAAACATCTAGAATACACTCACCCGCTGCAGACATGTAACTCTGGATAACCCAGTTCCGCTAAATCCTTCCAATTATGCTGTTCAACGTGGCTCTGGTGAAGAGGGTCCGGGCATAGGAGCCGAGAGCCGGCCCGGAAGCATCTTGATTGTCGAAAATTTCTTCTCCGATCTCCAGCTCACTTACCTTCCGTCCCATCCCATCCTCATTCAAAATGGCCGTCGGCACTCTCTACGAAGCGTACCCGCACCAGCCAGGCGCCGTTGTCGTACGTGGCCACCGCTGCGCCCGCCGCCGCCGGTCGAGTCACTGATCAGCTCGTTCTGCTTTGCGCTTTAGATCAAGGCGGTGGCCGCGATAACCGGGCAGGAGCTCGATTTCCCGGCGCAATACAAGCACTTCGAGACCAACAAGACGCCTGAGTTCGTCGCAAAATTCCCCCATGGGAAGGTGCCCGCGTTCGAGGGCAAGGACGGCTTCAAGCTCTTCGAGGGCATCGCAATCGCGCGCTATCGTGAGTAACCAGCTCTCTACTATCCCCCAATCTATCGTGATGAGCGATCGTTTATCCCTGTCTTAACTCGCCGTGTCGACGAACAAACATGGTAACCTATCTGACTCGCCCTGCCTTAAATCCATCGATATCTCGCAACCTGGTGCTCACAACGTCCCCCACGCAGTTGCGGCGAAGTCTGGCCACAAGACTCTCCTTGGCGCAACGGTCGAGGAGGCCGCGCTCGTCGACCAGTGGATCTCGTTCACCGCGACCGAACTCGGCACCAACCTCGGCAATGTTCGTGCAATCCTCGCGCACCGCATCCCGTACAACAAGGTCCTGGAGACCACCCTCCGCGACAACGGTGACCGCGCACTCGCCACCATCGACAAGCACCTCCTCTCCCATACATACATCGCCTCGCACCGCCTGACCGTCGCCGACCTGCTACTCGCTTCCGTCCTGCACGGCGCCTTCGCCTTCTACATCGACGCGTCCAAGCGCAGCAAGTTCCCCAACCTCCAGCGCTACTACGAGACCGTCATCAACCAGAAGGGCGTCAAGGGTCTCTTCGCCGAGACTCAGTACGTTGAGAAGGCCCAGACGTACGCGCCGCCCGCAAAGGAGGAGAAGAAGAAGGAGGAGAAGCCCAAGGCGGAGAAGCCGAAGGAGCCCAAGGCCGAGAAGCCCAAGAAGGCGGCCGAGGAGGACGACGACGACGAGCCGAGTGTGCCCGCGGAGCCCAAGGTCAAGAACCCGCTCGACGACCTCCCGAAGAGCGCGTTCAACCTCGAAGACTGGAAGCGCGCGTACTCTAACATGGACACGCGCGGGGCCGGCGGCGCGATCGAGTGGTTCTACGAAAAGTTCGACCCGCAAGGATTCTCCGTCTGGCGCGTCGACTTCAAGTACAACTCTGAGCTCACCCAGGTGTTCATGAGCTCCAACCAGATCGGTGGCTTCTTCAGTGCGTACATTTCATTCATCGGCTACCTCAGGCGTGTTTCGAATGAGTCCGTGGGATCTGGGGGAGGGTAGTTGGCACTGCTTGTTGTCGCTGAAGCAAGGCGCCACTGCCCGCTAGCAACTCCCGCATCTCATCTGCGACACGTCTTGCCGGAATTTCGTTCGCTTGCGCATACTGACGTGTCGTGTAGACCGTCTGGAGGGCTCGCGCAAGTACCTCTTCGGCTCGATGGGTGTCCTCGGCACGACCGGTGACAGCATCATCTCTGGCGTGCTCATCCTCCGTGGGTCGGACTACAAGCCGGTCGTCGAGGTCGCGCCCGACTGGGAGTCGTACGCCTACCAGGAGCTCCACGTCACCGGCCCGAACGCGAACGCCGAGGAGAAGAAGTTCTTCGAGGCCGCGCTCGCCTGGGACCTCGAGATCGACGGCAAGAAGTGGGCCGATGGCAAGAACGTACGTCGTGCTCGTCGCCTCCTGTGTGCCTTACTCATGTTTTGTTATACAGTTCAAGTAAACGCCAGACGTTGCCCCCGCAGAAGGGGTTGTAGGAGAAGGAGATCTTAGTTGATTGAACCATGACCTCGTTACGTACGCGCTCTCTTTCTACTTGTGCCATTTTTTTTTCTCGTGTAGAGCCGATCCATATGCGTTGATAGATGTGGACGTTCTGCAGTGCAACCAGGTCCAGCGCCACATCTCGTACTCAGGCCCAGCAAGTCATTGCAGCACCGCACACGCGTTGCAGTCATGTCGATCCCGGGATTCGCTGAAAAGCCTAAATCCGGGGTGTATCCCGCACAATGTCCACCCGCAGTGCCTTGGCATCACGTTATGCGACTCCACCCCTGCTGGATTCGACACTCGCTCGCACGCGCATTGACTCGAGCGCGCCCATACGTATATATGGGCGCTGCGTGCTCAGGTTCATCTGGCGTTCCTTCCCAGGTCTCCTGCGATGCGACGGCGATCACTCCTCCTACCCCTGCTCATTGCGCTGCCGACTGCTTGTGCTGAAGATCTGTTCAAGGACTGGACGCTGCGGCAGTTCTACAACTATGCGAACTCGTCGCGCGGCGTGGATGGACTGGAGTCGCGCGCGGTACTCGAGCGAGCGTTGAAATGTCCTAATCCTACGATGTGTACGAATGCAACGATGCGCCGCCCCATCACCTTGTCTCGTCTACTCTCTGTTGACCGACACGTCCTACAGTCTTGTGCCCTGGGACGACGTACTGCTGCTATCCGGAGACACATGTACGCTCGCCGTAATATGCCATGTGCCACGACGACGCTGATATTCTCTCTGGGTAGTGTTTCTCTGAGGTGCGCATTTCCGTTCTACGCGGTCGTGGTCAGTCACTCATGCCCGTTGAAGATTCCGCTAGGGTACGACGCGTATTATAACCACTTGCGGTACTACGAACTCACGAACTCGTAGATGCTGTCCAGATGCAGCGGTCACGTGTGGCGGGAAATATTGCTGCCTCCCTGGGTATGTACTGTTTCCACTACGTAGAGTTCGACGTTGCAGCTGACGCATTATACAGCGCTTCGTGTTGTCCTGCAGGTGGATGTTGCAATCCCGGCGAGGCTTGTTGCCCTGGTCTGGCCGATCGCTATGAGTCATAAATGGTACAAAAATTAAACCAGGTCTCTCTAAGTCGGGCGGCCGCTCTCTAACTCAATACCCCTCACAAAAATTTAGAGTCGATCTCAGCACAGTCTAACATCTAGGGCCTCTTAAAGCATACCCCTGCGTTTTTTTGAAGATGTGCGCGAAATTTTCGGTTTTCGTGAGTTAGAGAGAGAGAATTTCGCGAGCTCGGCCGTCTCCGATCGGTTCAAGCCCCGCTAAAACCATGCTCTCCTCGTCGTACCGGAGCGCTTTGAGCCCGCAGCGGCCCTGAAAGAGTTACCAAGGGCCTCAGCCATAGGGATATAGTAATACGAGATTACATTACACGCTTCAAAGCGTTATTCCTGCGCAAGCTCATACACCACGCCGTTTACGGCGCAATTCAAAACACTGCCCGATCACTCTCGATATCGCATGCATTGTAGTCACAATACAGACTATGGTCTACCCTCATGTTCTGCTGAGTAGTGTGTAGTCTCACAAATACCAATTGATCCAGGAAACAAGGAGACCGTATGCTGTCCAATAATGTCGTTGTCTGGACTTTGCTCAAGTCTCCCGGTCTGCGGTCTTCTCTGGCGACCGTATTCTTGCATTCTCTTGTGGTCCAGGTACTCCTCATATTTAAGATTGTTCAAGCTAAAGAGTGTCCTCTCCAGCCGATGACCAATACCGATGAGGTATGTGCGCGCCGTTGCCGTTCTGCAACCCGTTAAAATAGGTGCAGTACCTCTATATACAGTGCTAGTACCTTCATTACCTCCTCGAGCATGCCTGAGTTGTGCTTGAGCATCCCTACGGTTGCCGAGAAGGGGACCGAGGTGGAACAGCGCGCAAAGGCAGATGCTCACCCGCATTTGCCCTCACCTCTGGGTCAAACCCGAGCTAGTATAAGGGTATTCTGAGTGTAACTATATAGTACTCGCTTAGTAATCGCGCAAAAAAATGTAACCAACGGTGATGTCGCACAACGGCGGTTTCCTCCGAATCCGGACATAGTGAAATATCTCCGTTTGTTCGGACACATTTTTTTGCTGTTTCACGGTCTGGTGGACGAATGCATGGTTTTCTTTCTGTCTGTGGCCGCGTGGATGCCTAGGACTTGTGTGGATGGTGGGACGAGCTGCTCGGCCGTTTTCCGGTGATCGGATCCAAGTTCGATCTCCGACCGTCCGCCTGCGCCCTAAACGGCGTGGTGTATGAGCTTGCGCAGGAATAACGCTTTGAAGCGTGTAATGTAGTCTCGTATTATTATATCCCTATGGCTGAGGCCCTTGGTAACTCTTTTAGGGCCGCTGCGGGCTCAAAGCGCTGCGGTACGACGAGGAGAGCATGGTTTTAGCGGGGCTTGAACCGATCGGAGACGGCCGAGCTCGCGAAATTCTCTCTCTCTAACTCACGAAAACCGAAAATTTCGCGCACATCTTCAAAAAAACGCAGGGGTATGCTTTAAGAGGCCCTAGATGTTAGACTGTGCTGAGATCGACTCTAAATTTTTGTGAGGGGTATTGAGTTAGAGAGCGGCCGCCCGACTTAGAGAGACCTGGTTTAATTTTTGTACCATTTATGACTCATAGATCGCTGCTGCACAATAGGGTGGCAATGTTGCGCACAAGCCAATGGGTACATCGACATTGCGTCTTCCTCTCACGTCGCCCATGGAGCTGATATGTTCTAGATGTTGTGCGCCAGGCTCGACTTGCTGTCCGGGAAAATGCAAGTATACAGTACTTCTTACCGACTCCGATGTGGACTGACGCTTGTGCAGGTTGTCCCGAGGGCACGACGTGCGGCGCTTATGGCCAGTGTAATGAGCCAACCTCCACGAGAACGTCCACCACAACCCCGGTCCGACCTACATCTACCGAAACCACAAGCACCGCGACGTCGTCCACCTCTTGTGTTTCAGTTCCTAAGCGTGCTCTGCCGACGCTTCGCGCTCGAAGCGTTGCGCCTGTGCCACTCTACTATCCCAACAGCCCAGAGATCCAAGACCTGCTCGCGAACATGTGCATTGGTACGCGCTGAGCTACGATGCGGGCTCCGGCCATGGAATGCTGACTCTTTCCTTGTAACTCAGGGATGCGGAAGCGCGGTGCGGTACAGTCAGAGGAGCTAACGTATCTCGGTGCGTTGTGCCCAACGATGGACCTAAAGAGCTTGTGTTGACGAACGAACGGACAGGTCCAAAGAAGACGCATCAAGCGGATAAAGACCAGAACCGCAAGGACGCGGGCTGCGTGGGCGCCGACAACGACTGCGACTTCAGAGGTGGCCTTGGCGATTCCTGCGACGAGGTCCGTATATCATGTACCCGAAGACGTGCCACACCCCCAGACTGACATTTGTGCGTAGTATCCCTTTGCGAGCACCCACGAAGGAGGCATCGATCAGAGCCGCTGCACGCGCGCGCACAAGCGTTGTGTACGTCGTGGCCGTTCGCGCTCTTGTGTTGGAGCTCATCGTCTACTACAGATCCCTCATGTGCAGAACAGCAAGCAAGGTATGCGCAAGTTCCTGAGTTGCGTGCCTTGTTCATAATGTTAAACCTGCCGCGCCTAGGTCGTATCTTCAATAAGTATCTCGCTCAACTGCGCAAACTTGGGCAGCCTCTGCAGCCTGGCGACAAGTTCACGGTGCAGATCGACCCGTCCTTCGACTGTTCGAAGGTACCCGACAACTTCAGGCTCACGCGTCGCTTCGCGAACAGCCCGTACACTGGCGCTGGGACCGAATGTACGCGATATCCACAATCATCCTAATTGAGTATTACTGACACCCTTACCAGCAACTGTGTGGCATCCCATTGGCAACACCTCGGACTCCTCATACCTCATTGTCCCGCTGGGTGATGTCGCGGACGGCAAGTACGTACAGGGTCTGTCCTCCGTGCGTGGACTGTGGCTCATTTCTTACAGCTACAATCTCGACCTCGACCTGCAAAGCGGATCAGTTACGTCTATCACGATCATCGACAACGAGGGCGAGGAATATGCTACGTGAGCTGGGGTTACCAATTCCCTTGACGGGACGCTGACCACTGGCAGGTCAAATAAGCTGACGGCTTCGAACGCCGCGGCGGATGTGCAATTCACGATGCTGAGCTACACCGGGCTCGGATTTGTGGGCTTGAGTGCGATATTGGAGACCGACAGCGACGACACCAAGATTGCATACGAATACCATGGCACACCTCCCCTTCGAAGCGGAGGGGATGGAGATGGAGATAATGGTACATCTGGTGCTTCTCGCTCCGCACCTGCATACGAGCTTCTGGGAATGGCGCTGATTATGGGAGCGTTCCTCTTTCGCCTGTGACCGGTACCGTCTTGATTGACTCTAGTTCTGTTACTGTATGATGCAAAGTTGTAACCTCTAGGATATCTTGAACACAGGCGAATATAACGTATCGTCACATGATACTCCGCTGCGCAGGTGTCGATAGCCTCGATAGGTGTCGATGAGGTACGCTCGAGCAACGACCATGAGGAAGAAATCGAAGACAGCGGCGAACAAAGGGTTTTTGGCATGCGTACTATACAACGCGGTCTCCAATACTCCAGGGATCAAGATCCTTCCGAGCTTCGCGGGCACAAGTTCGTGCGGTTCCGTTGAAGGTCCTGTTCCACACATGCTGATCGTCCACACGGGCCGCGTACACGCGCGAGTCCTCGAAAAGACGTAATGCCCGGATGACAGTGTCAAAACGCCGATCCGCGTCCTCCTCCTTCGCATTGATATTCTTGTCGACTATTTGAACGATAACGCGCTGGCAGGTCGGCACGGCGAGCGCGGCGCGAACGTTCACTTCGAGGATCGATACGGCGTAGGACAATATCATCACGACCACGTCGAACACAACGTGCGATAGTCCAGGCATCTTCGAAAACCTGGATGACCAGTCCACGTCCATATGCAGCAACAAGCGAAGGTGGGTGACGGCTGCGAAAGGGCGGGCGCTGATCAAGCCTGGGACAGCGCCAAACGTCAGGATTAGACGAGTTGGACGAATGTTCGCAATGAATTGCGTCTGCAAGGCCAGGAAGCCTCCGTAGTCGACAGTACAGGTTTCGACATGCGGAAGACGCGCATTTGCAAGCCAACGTTGTGTTATCGTGCGGCCGAAGCAGTCAACGAGTATGATGTGACGAGTAGGCGCAAAGAAGTCAAGCGGCTTGGAGTCCAGGAGACGAAGGAGGGCTTCGTCGTTGTGCATATCGATATGGATGGTGTGGTACAGGATAGGATGGACCCATGCTCGGATGTCGCGGCTGACCAGTACAAGCGCTGTTGCTACCCACGCCAGGTCCTGGCTGATAGCGTCGTAAGCCACGATCTCGATAATTTCTCTGATGAGCTCTGGCGGTAGCGAGAGCATGTCGGAATATTGCGTCATGGACGTGCACGAGCTGAAGACAACCGCGAATAGCGGTGTTCGAACTTGGCTAGCAAGTTGAACATCAACTTGAACCTGAACATGGAACTCAACACGAACATTCATATTGACTTACTAGAGATACACCTTTGTGCGGCATAACCTCCGTGCGCAAGAATCACCATACAAAAAGAATTCAGCAAGGTAGCATCAGCGAGTCAGCGACGCGTTCGAAAGCGAACGAAGCACGACGGTATAATGATTAGAAAACGTTCACGTAGGAAACCATCTGCAAACTTTGGCAGGTCCGGTATAGCACAAGCACACAGTCGAGTCTTTGGGACGTTCGAGGCTTACGCGCTTGGAGTCAGCAGCGCGCACGCCTGCGGGATATTTAAAGGTAGTCCATGACGAGCTCGTCAAAGGCTTCGCGGTGACCCCGTCGAATAGCACAATTGGAAGGATATCAGAGGAAATCTTGGTCGAATTGGGGTCTCCAGATTGACGGGTCTGGAGTGAGCGTACCCAAGATCTTCCGAGGCTAAATGGGATTAATTATGTACCTACACGTTGAACACATACACCAGTTCACTGGGCTTATCGTGGCATGCTCGTCGTGTGGCCATCTATAGCGCGTGGTAACAGCTCAATACGAAATGAGCAGTCAAGGAGGAAAGGGCATCGAAGTGGGTTCGGGCGAAGCGTCCCAGTGATAGCGAAGATTCAGCATCGAATGATATGAGCCCTACATGACGCGCTCTCCAATACTCCATGGATCAGCGCCCTGCCGAGCTTCGTGGACACACGCACGTGCATGGCTATCCCATGTCATTCGAAGTGTCATCCCCCCCAAATGTCGATTGTGAACGCGGGCAGCGTACACGCGTGAGTCCTTGAAGAGTCGTAATGCCTTCATGACAGTGACATACTGCGGGTTCGCCTCCTCCTCGTCCTTCGCGTACTGGTCGACTACCTGAACGACAACGCGCTTGCAGGACGGCGCGGCGAGCGCGGCGCGAACGTTGACTTCGAGGATCGATACAGAGGAGGCTGCCCAAACCCAAAGGTCGAACACGATGTGCGATAGTCTAGGCATCTCGGAGAACCTATATGACCAGTCCAGTCCTCTGTCCCTCCACAGCAACAAGCGCAGGTGGGTGACGGGTTCGAAAGGGCGTCCATTGAGCACGCCTGGTTCAGCGGCAAACGTCATGATTAGACGGCGTGCACGGATGTTCATATATTGCATCTTCAGGACCTGGAAGCCTTCGTGATCGACAGTGAAGGTTTTGACGTTCGGAAGACGAGCAAGGCAACGTTGCGTTGTCCTTGTCCCGGGGAAGCAGTCGACGAGTATAATGTGACGGACAGGCGCAAAGAACTCAAGCGGTTTGGAGTCCAGGAGCCGAAGGAGGGCTGCGTCGTTGTGCAGATGGATATGAATGGTGTGGTAGAGGATAGGATGGACCCATGCGTGAATGTCGCGGCTGACCACTACGAGCGCCCTCGCTTCCCACGCCAGGTCCAGGCCTATAGCGTCGTAGGCCACCAGCTCGATAATTTCTCTGATGAGCTCTGGTGGTAGCGAGAGCATGTCGGAGGGATGTGCCATGAAAGTGCACGAGCTGAAGACAAGCGCGAACAGCGGTGTTTGAACATGAACGTGGGACTCAACACGAACATTCATATCGACATACTAGAGATACATCTTTGTGCAGCGCAACTTCCGCGCGCGCGAATAATCCATACAAATACAGCCAAGTAGGTAGAATCCGAAAGCGAGAGGGAAAGCAGATCAAGAAAGCACAACAACACAACAATTTGAAAGCGTTCAGCCAGGAAACCATCTGCGACACTTGGCGGGTCCGGCGCCGCACAAGCATGCAGTCGAGTCTTTGGGACGTTTGAGGCGTTCGCGCTTCAACGAAGCTGTGCGCACGCCCGCGGCATCAAGGTAGTCTATGACGAGCTCGTCGAAGGGCGTGATGTCCTTCGCAGCGACGAACGCGAGCTTTGGAATCTGCTATAGTGTGTGAGTATACGACGGGAAAACAGAACATGTGGTTACCTGAGGATGGTCGAAGAGAACAGGGTAAAGACGGACGTTCGGGTCGCAGCTGTGACTGCGAGCTGGTCAATGGGGTTGTCCTGCACGAAGTTAGACGTCGACGTACTTCAAGAACCGAGACCAGTTCCCTGCAAGCGGTTTTAGCTGCAAGATTACACGCTATAGGACTGTGTACGTACCGCAGTTGTACGACAGAACAGACCACTTCTCACTCATATCGTCGTCCTGCTCATCGTTCTCGTTGAAGTCAATGTCGAACACATAATGCTTCTGCGGCGCCTTGAGTCGATGTGCCTTCGCCCTCGGTCTACCGACAACAACGGTCAGGCGCAAATCACCGCGAAGACACAAGGAACACAACGCACATGAGCTCGCCGGTGTACACCCCGATGACCTGCCCACGTTGCAGTCGCTCCGTCACGCGCACGCCCCATCCGCGCTGCGCTGCCCTTGCATTTGCGTCTGCCGTCTTGAAGATTTGCAGCGCTACGTCGCGTGGGCGCTGCGCGACGCGGTTGACGCACGTATCTGGCTCGCACTCGCACGCTTCGTTGCACTCGATCACCAGCGCGCCTCCTGGTGCGGGGAATGTGTAACGGCGCTACACCAATGTCTCAGCAAGTGGTGAAAGGCGGCAAAGATGGGATGTACCTGGCGGTCGTACGCGACGATGCGCTCTCCGACGTCGTTCTTCAGCGTCGAGTCGCCCTGACAGTCGCATGCGTCAGGATTAGTGCAGCGCCCTGTTGATCCATCGCAGGCTGCGAAGAATGAAGAGTCGATCGTCGTCTCGTCATCCCTACAGATGCATCAGGGTCAGAGTGAACCCACTGCGAAATGAAACGGCGCACCTGAGATATTTGGCTTCGAGGTACTTGAACCATTCAGGAAGTGCAGGACCCTCCTCGTCGTCGACCTCGTTCACAACAGTAATAAACGCGGCATCGCCGGTGTCCCAATCGTTCATGATGGTCACTTTGCTCTTGCCCTTCCCTTTGCCTTTGCCGTGATGCGAAGAGCTAGGTGCGCTGGCAGGATTGACCAATGTTCGGGAAGATGAAGGAGTAGAAGTAGATGCGATGGATGCACGTCTCGCTGGAGTCGTGTTGATAGGAGGGATGCGCGGCCGTTTGTATGGGCTGCTAGTGCTGCTTGGGACTGGAGGCGCAGGGCGTGGTGGTGACGGCGACTAAAGCAAGACCGTCAGCGTGCATCATACTATGTGCTGTCCACCCACGTCGTATTGTGTCGGTAGTTCCTCACTGACTGCGCGACTGGACTGTGTCGATGCAGATATCGCACGAACACTTTTCCGCTGCAAGATTACTTGAGCGCACGGAGTATTGGATGCAGCAATGCATACCATTCTAATAGATGGCCGGGGTGGTGTTGTAGCTCTGGGTGGCGATGGTGCCGCCATATCGATGATGTCCAGCTCGTCTTCGTCGTCGTCTACAGCTCTGGTCGGCGGCGTCTTCCTCTTGCGCGAAGTAGATGCCGCTGGCGTCGTCGGAGGAACATAGCGTATGTTCAGAAGCGTCTCCTCGAGGTCGAGATGGAACAACGAGGTCTGGTGGGATTCTGGGAGCGGCGGCAGCTTCGCTTTGCCCTGCGAGTACTTGGCTTTCCAGACTTTCAGGATATTTGGAAACGAATCCTGGCATTCTTGCTCGGACATCCACGTCGTATTCGAGCCGTCTTCGCGCTGCCAGTCGATCCAGCTGACCTTGTACTTCCTGCTGGCGCGCTTGGGGTCCATCGGGTCCTCGTAGACGTCTACAATCTCGCCGACCTGGGCGCAACAATTCTGAGCTATAAAACGCGAGATATCAGACTAGGGGCGCACCTCCCACTCCTGATCAGAGTCCCAGACCTCGACTGGATCTGGCGAGCGGCGCCACAGTTTTTCGTCATTGTCTGGCTTGACGGTGCGCGCCTTCTTGCCGCGTTTCATGAGCGCGCTGAAACACAGCGTAAGGAGAGGCGGCGGTGACTGTCTGGCCTCCTACGAGGGCACGGTTCGACGCGGTCAGCGCCAAGTGCGGTGGCCGGACCGAGTCCTCGGCGTTGGCGCGTTTGAAGCCGCGCCGTCCTTGGACACGGGAAGTTCGCTCTCACGCTCAAGAAGACTCGCGCAGACATATAGATCGAAAGATGAGATAGAGCAAGTTCTTGAATTCAGAGACCAAAGCAGGAGAAAGGAAGAGACTGAGTACACGTGTATCGACTCGGACCTGGTTATCGTACACTAGAGCCCAACAACGCGAAGAGAGAAGAACGAAAGTAGAACACAATGAGTGAGTGAGCGCGCATCTGAGAGCTACAAGAGCTACGATCAGATGGGCGACAGACAGTACAGGCGGCGAGCAGGGGTTGGACGAGAGCTACGATGAGCTACGATCGTCCGATACAGGACAAGGGATCGGGAAATGCAGAGAAGGACGTGAAGAGAGCGCAAAAAGAAAGAGAGGGAGATAACGGAAAAGTCGTGAAGGTGGCACAATGAGACGGTATCAAGTGAAACGAGGAGGTGGCGTCGTCGAGGATATATACCCCAAGTCCGGTACACCTACGACTCATTATCGTCGCCGGCGTCGTCCATGTTCTCGTCCTCGTCGCCTTCCGCGTCGCCATTCTGAGAGGAGCGCTCAGCAGCCCGGGCCTTGCGCTCCTGCACCTGACGTCCGGCGCGGCAGCCACGGCGCGTTGGACGCGTGCCGTCGGCGCGCGGGGACGGAGATGCGGTTGAGGAGGGGCGAGCGTACGGCGCCTGGCGCACGGATGGGTAGGCGGTGCGGACTGGACCGGCTGGGGTAGATGGCTGTTGGAAGGTGCGTGAGATACGAGCGAGACATGACGGCAGATGCAATACTCACGACGGCAGTGGAAGGAGAGGCATGCGACGCAGAAGACGACGAGCCCTGGCAGAGAGTCAGCGAAGAAGGCGGAAAAGAGACAAAGAAACGTACCGCCTGGGCGTTGTTGTCAAAGGCGCGAGTACGCGGGCCAACGGCCGCCGTCAGTAGTGTTGGATTGGGGCGTCCGGCAACTCCGGACATGGTGAAGGGCTGCTCCCTGCGAGGCGTAGCAGGAGTCGGCGGCGTAACTGTAATGATAAGCGTCGTCGACGTCTCCGCCGCTGCAGGAGCGCTAGTAGCCGCGTCCGTGGTAGTCCCGACGTTCGAATCTGTTCCTACTGAGCGCCGTTTGGACTTGCGCTCCTCATCGCCTTCAGTCCCTTCGTTGCTGCGCTTGCGCTTCGACCCGCTCGAGCGAGACGAGTGCGATGACTGAGACGAGGCGACGCTGCCGCGGCGCGCCTGAGCGGGGTTACGGGGCGCGCGTGGCGCACGAGGGGCTTGAGGGTTGGTGGAGGACGTCAAGTACGCGTAGGGGTGATTGACGGCGCCGGGACCAGGAATAATAGAAGAGCGAGGCGGCTGCATAAGCGCAGCGTACTTGGGAGCGGAAGCCTGAACAGGCGCGCCGACAGCCACAGCGACTTGCGGGCCATTGCCAGTAGCAGCGCCGCCGAGAACATGACCGGTACCAGTGAATGGAGTAGTCTGCGTCGGTACAGGCTGATTACCGGCGGGGGGAGCAACGGGAGGGGGAGCAGCAGCGGGGGCAGCACCAGTACGGCCGTGGCGCCTGCGGCGCCGACCATGACCATGCGCGCCGCCACCGCCTCCTCCGCCGGGGTAGGGTCCAGGTCCACCTCCGGGTCCAAATCCAGGTCCAGGACCGTTGGGGCCTGGTGGCGGAGGAGGTGGGAAATTGGGCCTGGTAGGAAGAGGGAACGGATTCTCGGCGTAGATGAACGTCTCGCTGTCGGTGTTGTAGACCGTCCTCGTGCGGCGAAGCGGGTGACTGGCGGGGGGCTGAATGTCGGGTACAGGGACGACCTCGGCGACGATCTGAGGAGGCTGGCTGGCGTTGGTGGTGTCCGCACTGCAGAAGTTCAGTCAGCCACAACATCAACCACGACGCGATCGATGGGACGTACGGCGCAGCAACAGCGGCAGCAGCAGGGGTTTCAGGCGCGTTGGCGCCAGAAGGGTTGGTGAAGAGTTGCGCGGCAGCAAAGCCACTAACGGCGAGGGCGGCAGCGACAAAGTGTGTGAGGGCTTCGGCGGGGAACATCGTAAATCGATGGAGAAATTGCTCAGTGATGGTGGGAGTCAAGTGGGCAATGCGGAGAATCAATCGTTGCAGCCGCCTTTTTATGCGCTTCGGTGTCGCCACAGACCACGCTCGGCAAACGTTGTGTTCGAGCGGACAGTCGCCGCGCCGGCTGGTTCCGGACCAAGAAGCCACGCTGATTGTATTGTCTCTGACCACGCAGACAAATTGAATCAACACGAGGCTGGACGTATCAGGCAGGACATAGGTCTCGTTGCACAGTGCGCAGACGTCGTTGAGCCATGTGACGGATCCAAAATCGCGGACCGAGAGCTAGTGCTTGTCATTGACACCAGCGAGACCGCCTGCGTTCGCGCCCTAAAGCACTGATTCCTGTCGCCGAGTAGAATACTATCATTGGGACTACAGAGAGCGACAGGCCATGAATCGACAGAGTCGTCTGTCCAGAAGACGGCCTCAAGTCCAAAGTTTTCGTATCAGGCGAACGCGACTCCCACCTGTCCGCACGGCCAGGGCATTGCAGCAACGCGGCGACAACTCGCAGACCATCGAGTGCAACGCAAGGCCAAGACAGTTGGAGGCAGAACAGTCGTTATCGGTCCATCGTCCTCACAGAAAGATATTCGAGCAGTCTCGCATGCGAGATGTAAAGTATGCGACAATTCGTTGTGATCCGGTCACTACAGCGCAAAGCAGGCATATGGAACTTCCGCGGGAGAGACAGCGAGCTGAGGTACGAAATCCACAACCGGGTCCCCTGCCGGCGTCGTCATTCCTCAGCGCCAGCGCACAGCTGGAAGCCTGACTCCCAAACATCAGCTCCGCTTCGTATCTCCCTCGCGCACGCCTTGAACATGCCCTTCGCGTCTGCCGAGAGCGCCATGCTCGTGAGAGGCTCAGTAGGGTCGTCAAACAGGTAGATCCGGGGATCCCGCAACGAGCGGAGCGCGGAGATAATATCGCGGAGTAGCGTCTGGTCAATCATGCTATCCTGAGGTGGAGGATAGAGCCGTACAGTGACCCGTTCGCAGCGAGGACAGGTCAAGAGAGATAAACGAATGGACCCGACCTCGCTGAGAAATCCTAGGTACGAGTTGACGGTCAGGTCCAGAAAGACGTGAGTTATAGATGGAGCAAAGCGAGCTCTTGCGATTGTGTACCATGGGCGAACTCTACATCGGATGTGCGTGAGCTGTCGAAAGACTTGTTCAGATTCCACAGCTGTTGGCACGTCGGTAGCCCGTGGATCCGGCCAGTAAATGAGGCGAGTTGGGCAGAAATCTTTAACCTGCGCAAGGCGACGCAAGCTGATCAAGTCGACGGCAAACGTCTGGACGTTGGAGAAGGACGCGAGCGCCTCGGGATGTAACTGCCTGCCGTGCTTGAAGTTGGTAGTGTCCACAAGCATAAGACACTTGACATGCGCCATAAAAGGCGCTGGCTCGAACGATTCCAAAGCTATCATCGTCTCTTCGGCACCGTTGAGTAACACGGTGTGGTAGAGGATCGGGAGGATCCACCCATGCACAGCGCGGCACACGAGAGCGAGCGAGGTAGCCAGCCAGGCGAGGTCGTCGACGTGCGCATCGCGCGCGGCCAGCTCGATGATTTGCCGGACAAGCTCGACTGGGAGTTCGACAAGCATGCTGTTGTGAGGCAAGAAGCGCGCAAAGCCGGTTTGGCGCTGCGAAAACGGTCTGGGAAGCCATACAAATCCTGCAGTTGCTCAAGCTTATAGAGCTCGCAGTGCTTCAAACTGAGTCTTTTGCAGTAACGAGCTCGATGACGCTTGGATGAAAACGCCGCGATGAATCACTGTACTATACAGAATAACAACAAACCCTCTTCGCAGCGCCAAGCGCGCCATACATAGTGCAGAACGAAGAACACGCGCGCAATCAATATATGATACTGCTCGTGTCTCCTAGTATTATGTTGTCGATAAGCCTGGTCTTGCCGACCCACAACGCGCCGCTGAGTATTATAGGCTTGCCCGGCCCGTCTGTAAGCTCGGCGTCGCGCACGGCGTCGTACTGCTCGTCCGTGAGAGAGTCGAACGTATCCGGATCGTTTAGAGAGACGTAGTCTAGGCGCATGTGTACGCCCTGTTCTTCGCCCTGTCGTACGCGCTCCTCGACGAGCCCTCGTGCGGTCGCGAGCGGTGCAGGAGAGGTCGAGCCTGCGCGTAAAGCACTGACGAGGGTAGGCGCAAAGTCGCGTTCCTTTTCAGATAGGTAGGCGTTACGCGAGGATAGAGCGAGCCCCGTAGTGGTGTCGCGAGTTGTAGGGATAATATGCAGCGTTCGTGGCGTCGGGTAGGTCATGAGGAGGTCGCCGACCATACGGCGGAGGAGCAGAGCCTGCTGGATGTCCTTCTGGCCAAAGTAGGCGTTGTCTGGCTGTACGAGGTTGAAGAGCTTCGTGACGACGGTAGCGACGCCGCGAAAGAAGGTGGGACGCGCCGCGCCCTCCATCTGGTGCGCGAACCCGTCGACGGAGACGAAGGTGCCCTTCTGCTGGGCGACGTCCTGGGTGATGCCCGAGGGATACATATCGCGCACCTGGGGCACGACAACGGCGAGCGACTCTGGCGGGGCGAGCGACTCGAGCGTGGCGAGGTCGGACGAGAGCGTGCGCGGGTACGACGCGAAGTCCTCGTGCGGCGCGAACTGGGCCGGGTTCACGAAAATCGTGACCACCGTCTTGTCGTTCGCCGCGAGACTCGCGCGCACAAGGTCGGTGTGCCCGGCGTGCAGCGCGCCCATCGTGGGCACGTACCCGACTCGAACGCCAGCTGTGCGTTGCTCGGCGCGCCACGTGCGATAGGCGCCGATGTCGGTGAAGACAGAGATCGGGCTCTGGATGGGCCCCGTCGTCGTCGTCGCCATCGTTCTCAGCGACGCGCGCGCAATCGAGGAGCGGATCGATGACCACATCGCACCATCATCATGACAAAGTCAAAACGCACGCCGAAACTCCGCACTCACCACAAGCACAACTAGAAAATGCGTGAAATACTTGACGGTCTGCTCATCACTGACATCAGGTCATGGCTGACGTTGGTCTGAGCGAAATCGCGTTGCTAAAAGAAGCTCAGATTCTTATTACCGAGCTCTTCAAATACATTATCCCAGACTATCAATAACTTACCTGAGACAGACTAGGGATCAGAACGACCTTTCCGTGTTCCGCGAGAGCGGAAGGCGGCCTGGCGAGTTCAAAGAAACTCAACACGTCGTCCTCCGCAAACCACGTGATTTTCCGACTCCTTTTGTGTTTCCGTCTCCCGCATCGCGTGGTAAAGTACAGCACTCGAGAGCGGCATTGTCTGCTCATGATATGTACCTTGAAGCAGCCGGAGAGCTCGGGCTTACTGTCGTAATCGCAGGGCTATACAGTAAGGGCGAACAGCACTACATTCAAGGACATTCGAAGTACTAGTATCGCACATGTCGCGTTCGGTGGCTGTATATGTGGTGAAACTAGAGAGTTTCCATGAGGGTTTTTTTAAGCACGGACACAACGGCCAAAATTCCGTGCGACACGTCACAAGCTCCGATCGAAATGTTCTCTCCCCTCTTCTGCTTCTTTTTTCTCCGCGTCCGACCGACGGGAGTTTGACGCGTTACTGGACAGTCTCGACTCGCGTACTACGAGACGCTCATCGACAGCACCGACGTTTCCGCGGTTCTAGCTTCACCATGGCCCGTCACTGGTACCTGTAACGAATGCTGGGGGTTCGCGCGATACTTAGCAGAGGGGATATCGCTGCAACCTGAAGCCGGTCGCAGTCGGACTCGCCGACTTCCACTGTTACAGGGCGCCCTTCACAACAAGAACCGTAGAAGCTGCTTACCCGTCTCCACCTCGAGCTGCGTTCCCAGGTGTTGCACGCGTCGCTCCCGGCCCGTATTGGGACGGTCCGCATGTCGTCACGGCCCGCCTTCTTCTTGCCGGAGCCGTACGACGCACACGACGATATTTCAGCACGGTTGCGCATGACCTCGCTGGAGGCTCGTTCCAATATTAATTAATGCCGTACTATGGATTTCGGAACCTATGCATATTTCTTTTGCCAGCGCGTCCACATGCAATAACGGCCTCACAGTCATGATCAGGTGCTGGTCTGTCGCGCCCCGGTCGTAGCGTGCACAACACCCGAGGTCACCCCGTCGAATGGCGAGTCGGCCGCGTGACGGGTCGCTTCTCGTCGACGTCAATGGCTTCGTCTTCAAAAACGTTCGCAGGCGAGGCGGCGCGCCGCTCGTCCACTGTTTCCCCCACAGATAGTGGTCAGATATGTTCTCGCGACAAAGCCTCCAGCGTGCTTGCATACTCGCGCTCGGCCTCGTCGCCACGAGTGCCGCCGCGCCCTGCGACATCTTCGCCTCCGGGGGCACCCCCTGCGTTGCCGCGCACAGTACCACCCGGGCCCTCTTCAGTGCTTTCAGCGGCGCCCTGTACCAGGTGAAGCGCGGCTCTGACGGCGCCACCACCAACATTGCGCCGTTGTCCGCTGGCGGCGTCGCCAACGCCGCCGCGCAGGACTCCTTCTGCTCTGGCACGACCTGCCTGATCACGACTATCTTCGACCAGTCTGGTCGCGGCAACCATCTCACCCAGGCTCCTGCTGGCGGCTTCAACGGCCCAGAGTCCAACGGCGCCGACAACCTTGCCAGCGCGACGGGTGCGCCGGTCACCCTTAACGGCCAGAAGGCGTACGGCGTGTTCATCTCGCCTGGCACCGGCTATCGCAACAACGCCGTCAGCGGTATCGCGACGGGCGACGCGGCGGAGGGCATGTACGCCGTTCTCGACGGGACGCATTTCAACGGCGCGTGCTGCTTCGACTACGGCAACGCCGAGACCAACAGCCGCGACACGGGCAACGGCCACATGGAGGCCATCTACTTCGGCACCAGTACCACCTGGGGCACCGGCTCTGGCAGCGGGCCGTGGCTCATGGCCGACCTTGAGAACGGCCTGTTCTCCGGCAACACCACAGGCAATAACCCTAGCGACCCGACCATCACGAACCGGTTCTTCACTGCGATTGTCAAGGGCCAGCCGAACCACTGGGCGCTCCGCGGTGCGAACGCTGCGTCTGGCTCGCTGTCGACGTTCTATAGCGGCGTGCGTCCGACTGCGTCGGGATACAACCCGATGAAAAAGGAGGGCGCTATCATCCTCGGCATTGGGGGTGATAACAGCAACGGCGCGCAGGGCACGTTCTACGAGGGCGTGATGACCTCTGGCTTCCCGTCCGACGCTACGGAGAACTCGGTGCAGGCGAACATCGTCGCGGCCAAGTACGCCACTACGTCGCTCGTCAGCGGTCCCGCGATCAGCGTCGGCTCGTCCGTCTCGCTGCGGGCCACCACGGCCTGCTGCACGACGCGCTTCCTCGCGCATTCTGGTACCGCCGTCGCCACGCAAGTGGTCACGTCGTCGAGCAACTCTACGCTTAAGCAGCAGGCGAGCTGGACGGTCGTATCCGGCCTCGCGAACGGCGGCTGCATCTCGTTCCAGTCAAAAGACACGCCCGGCAGCTTCCTGCGCCACAACAACTTCGTACTTCTCCTCAACGCGAACGACGGTAGCAAGCAGTTCAAGGAGGACGCGACGTTCTGCCCGCAGGCCGGCTTGAACGGCCAGGGCAACTCGATTCGCTCGTTCAACTACCCCACACGCTACTTCCGCCACTTTGACAACAATCTTGACATTGCGAGCAACGGCGGCGTGCATACGTTCGATGCTGCTGCGTCGTTCAATGATGACGTGAGTTGGGTGGTTACGACCAGCTTCGCTTGAACTCTTGCGTGGAAAAAGTGAGCGACGGCATTTGTACATTACTAGTAGGACCGTCTGGGCTATCCCTGATGCCGCAACTCTGTTTGATGCTCATACGAACGTCGGGATTGAGCTCGCAGGTGTCCTCTGTAAGCTCCAGCTAGTAATACAATCACCAGAACATCGGGTACTGCGCGAAAGGCGCCTGCCGGCGAGTTCGGGGTTGACGCCCGTCGTCCTCCGCGGACCGCGGGATCTCCCGACTGCTCTTGTGCTCCTTGTCTCTTCCTTTGCGTCGCCAATCGTAATACAACGCCAAGTCGCCCCTTTCCACACTGGAGGATTATTAGTACGCCGCCACAAACAGACGGAGAGCTCGGCCTTGCCGTTGTAATCGCAGGACTGTGGGTGTTGTCCTACAACTCTCGCTTTCCGTCACGCGCCACTGGAGCAGGCAGTGTAAACTCCGTATCAGTTGTACTTCAAGCTATCAATCTCCGGTGCGTTGTATCCTCCTAGGTATAAAAGCGTCGCTCCAGCTCTGCTTGTCCTCAACGCGCCCCACTTCCCGAATCCTCTTGGACCGACCTCTCTTACGAGCATGGCAGTACACCACGAACTTACTGATGGAAATATTCGCGAGCAGGGGTGGGTCACTGTCCCTGCACGTTTTGTACTCCCTGTACGGATCTTCGTCAGACCGTCAGTCAGCCACTAACTCAGTCGAGGTCTCGTCAGGTTGGCGCCCGCGTACGCTGCAAATCACGACCTTCACAGGATCTCATTATAACCTCCAACTCACCTGTGGGTAATTTGTAAGCTTACTGGCGGGTATTGACGTCGTTCGTTATCAGGCACCAGACAGCTACCTCGTGCAACGCATGTGCAGCAGCGTTCCCAACTTTCCGTGCACTACTGGCGCACAGTGTGTCCATTGTCTCCGAGTCCCTACGCCAACGGAGGATATTTCAGGATCGCTCATTACACTTGTTTATTGCGATGTCGGTCTTGTACTGGCGTGCGTGGACGACGTCGACCTGGAGCGAATATTCGCCACAAACGAATCCGAAAATGTACGATTGACTGGCAAATTCGACATGCAGGCCTACATATGGCTGAAGGTAGATGCAGCTAAGCTTTATATGCGTAATGAGGGATCTCAGGCTTAACGAAGTCCTCGATCCCCGTTCTTCACCGACATTCTGCCAGTGCGGCACTCGCAGATGGTCGAAAGGATGGCATTGTCCAATCTCATGCATGGGTTAGATGTTCCGAGCTAATGGGGGACCTCAAGGTAAAGTAGCTGCCTAATGCAGGCTCAGCTTCGCGAACGTTGATGTCCTTTCGATCTCAATTGCGGCGAAGGTGCTTCTGCCGGACGGTGCAATTGTTAGCACATGTTTGCCGCCGATGGAGATCTACAGATTTCAATGTTCGAATAGGGTGAGGATGGTTCGCATAGCGCTGTAAGCAAGTGTCTGAGTCACTTTATAGGGCGACGTTTCCATTTCCCCTTGGAGTGCCGGTGAACTCGAAGGGAGAGCAGAGTCTGAAAGTCGAAGA
Source organism: Exidia glandulosa HHB12029 (assembly GCA_001632375.1). Taxonomy (NCBI): domain Eukaryota; kingdom Fungi; phylum Basidiomycota; class Agaricomycetes; order Auriculariales; family Exidiaceae; genus Exidia; species Exidia glandulosa. The sequence goes on along the minus strand of KV426037.1, from coordinate 85,871 downwards.
TTGCGCTTGTACGATATAGGAGATTGGTACTGCTTGACGAGGGTTGTAGTCGCTGTTGCAGATAGGCAGCACCAGAGTTAGGGCAGATAAAGTAGACCGAGGACACGTGTCTCTATTTGTACTCAGTAATCGGTATCTTTAACAGCCAAACCACGTAACACCCTCCCAATTGCCCCGCAACCCCCTTCGCTTCGTATCGGGGGGGTCAACAGTACGAAGGTTTAGCACAAAGTTCCGAAGGATGGGTTTGTGGGCTCCGCTCCACACCCACGCACGCTGCATAGCCCACGTATGCTGTATGGTGTGGTGGATCGGGTGCCCACGGTGTCTTACCGACCTTCCATCCGGGAGTACTTGGTCTCGTTGATTATTAGGATAGAAGCAGATGTCGCTGATTCGACCCTGTTCACGTATGCCGTGAAATAGAGGAGACACCAGGACACACGGAGAACCGAAGGCGCGAGGGTCCTCATATATGTAGTAGTCGAACCAGAACTCGCAGCGACAATCGGGAGACTTGAGCATTAAGCTTCAAGTTGCGTGCGCATGAGCATCGAGAACATGACAGACGGACAGGTTCGGCGCGCACCAGCTCTGTATCTTGTTCTTCTCGAAGTTCAGTTGCCCAATTTTGCAGTGATCGTTCATCTCCGTGACGAGTACTTGGAGGTGCTGCGGAAACCGTTGTCACGGCTCGGTCCCAAGAGCATAGGCAAGTAAGCAACGCACAGGCCAAGCTAGGTTACGGAAAGGTTGGAGCGCCTCTCCTTCGGCATTGAAGAACCGGAATGGGACGTCCGTCACGTCGTATTTGATCAGCGATGGGAAGCTTTCAACGCAGGCCAGGATTCGCGTGAGGACGAGGCCGTCAGCCTGCGCTCGTCGGTCAATCGCCTCCAGGGCAGAACTATCGGTGTACTTCAGCGAGGCTGGATACGCAAATGCGTCGTTTAGCTCCACACCTGTTGAGCACACTGAGCAACGTGTCGATCACAGCGAGTTGTTCAGAGAGACGCCTCTTGAGACCCTCCACATCCGCCTTCCCGCCCAGGACATTCCACGCGCACGCCGCCCAGAGCGCTTTGTACACCCGAGCTCCATATTTGCCGTCATTGTCCCTCCGGTGTTGGCGTATTTTGTTCTGCACACGCTCAAGTACGACGCGACAGTTCTTCAACGCGTGCGATAGCCCGCGATGCAAGGACGGCGGGACGTTCGTCGCGTTCGTGAGACGCTCTTTTGTCGTTTGTAGGACGTGCGTGAAGGAGTCGATGTCGCCGATGAGCGCGTTGATCTCGTCTGAGTATTCGGATGCTTCGCTGAGTGACTTGCGGATGTCCCATGCGAGCTGGAGGACGGCGATGATGTCGCCGAAGGAGCCGATAGTGAACGCGACGACAGTCATTTGGAAGGCGACGATGGGTGATCGAGGTAGAGAGTGGTTCCTTGCGGACACGAGGCGTCCAGCATTTGCCGCTGTTGCTTTCCCGAGCAAAGGGGCCGGAGAAGCAGCCCGGCGCGTCGTCCGGAATTCTGTGCTGTACAGAGGCAATGCATCCTACGAGTAAGCCTACTCAAGGAGATACGATGAAACCATATGGTGTCCATGATCGTGGAAAAAATCGTTTGCTGAGCAACAGCAAGTACGGGTCTTGGATTTTGCTCCTTCCTGTGTGATTATAACGTTCCGAGTACTTTCGAGTGCTTCGGCGAGCTCGAGGTTAATGCCTGACCATATTGCAGTAGAGAGAAACTGAGCGCATAGAGCAAACGCGGTGTAACGGAAAGAGAGGCGCTGCGGAATTCGGACACCGCTGGACGCGTCTTGAACCCGAACATGCTCATCGAAAGCAAGAAGCGACATAAGGACATCGTTGTCCACACCCCTCGTCTCGGCGCAGACTCGCCCTCGCGCCGTCTCGCAGAGCAGCTCAAGCGCGAGGCCGTCGCGCAGCGCAAACGTCTCGACATCGACCGCTCGACGCCGTTCATCGACCGCGACACAATCCAGTCTGGCTGCGCCGAGGACGCGTCCAGATGGAACACGCTCCTAATTGCTGCGCGTGCTGATAGAGGGCCGCAGTGGGACGTTGGGACTCAGTTGTGCGTCGCGTTACGTGGTTCAGGCTTGGGCTCACATTCGTAGATGGCAAGTCGACACAGGCTCTAAGCTTTACTACGACCATACCCCACTCGTGAAGCCTCCAACGCCTTCGCCTCCACCACCTGCGCCGCCGGAGCAGCAACAGCAGACGTTGCCACTCCAGGTGCAGCCGCAGCAACCTATGGCGCCGAACTATGGCGGCATCGACCCGCGCACGCTCACGCCTGAGCAGCAGCAACAATACCTTCTTCATCAGCAACAGCAGCAACAGCAACATCAGCAGCAGCAGCAACAACAGCAGCACCAACACCAACAGCAGCAACAGCAGTACGAAATGCAGCAGCGCCAACTGATGCTGCAGCAACAACAGCAACAGCAACTTGCCGCGCGCCAGCAACAGCAGCAGCAGTATCTCCAACAACAGCAACATCAACAGCAACAGCAGCAGCAGCAGCAGATGGATCCGCAACGCGAGCTTATGCTTCGCCAGCAGCAGCAGCTCCAGGAGCAGCAGCGGCGCCAGCAGGAGTATTTGCGTCAGCAGGAGATGCTCGCTGCCCAACAGCAACAGCAGCATCAACAGCAGCAGCAGCAGATGGGAATGGGAGCTATGCAGGGTATGGGTGGGATGGGTATGCAGGGTCTGGGAGGGATGGACCCGCAGCAGCAGCAGGCGTATTATGCACAACTTCAGCAGCAGCAGCAACAGCAACAGCAGCAGCAACAGAGAGGGTATCCTGGACCGTATGGCGTCTGAACACAGTCACCGCTTTCGTGTTTTGTGTAATATATCCATGCAGGTTTTTGTCTTTCATATACTCGGAGTGCGTTGCGATTGCACCATTGTACGCGTTCTGCCGTGATCGCTTCTCTTCCTCCTTCCCTCACCGTCAACTCCCAGTTCACTTCTAAGCTAGTTGACCGCTGCCGCTGCTGTCTGTTTCACTGTGCTATCTATCTGCGCGCTACTCTTGCTCTGCGCACTGCGAGCCAGCTGACGAAGTCGGAAGTTGGGTCACTCGGCGAAATTTCTCAAAGCTCATGGACGCGCCGGACTGGACATTGCTTAGACTGTATATCTTCAGAACTTAGTACTCGTCACATAACGCCGCTCGTACTATTCTTCACGCACCGACGGGTTGCTTTCTCTCTTAGGCGCCATTCTCAAAACCCAACCCGGCGGCCTTCCTGGCAGCACCGTACATCCCCGCGATATCGCCCTCGGTACTTCCGCCGCCGCGCCCGTCATATCCGAGTACCTGCTCAGCCCAATACACGGTCGTCTCGGGCCCGTGGATGGGCACCCCCAACTCGAGCCCGAGCTCCAGCGCCAGTCGTGCATCCTTGATACCCAGCTCCACCGCACCCGCGGGATTCTCTCCAGCTTTGTAGTACTCTCCGCTAAGCATCCTGTCGGCGTACACGCGGAACGGGTTCGTGGCGGTTTGCTGCTGTAGGAAGTTCATCTCTACGAATTGGCCCACTACGCCTGCGCCCAAGCCCGCTGCGTCGGCCAGGGCAAAGGCCTCGGCGAGGAGCGTCGCTGCGCCCAGCGTGAAGGTGTTCGCGATGATCTTCATGCGTAGCGCTGTGCCAGCCGGCATGTCTACGAACGGGCCTACGACCCCGCGCGCAAGGACGCCCGTCAACAATGGCAGTACCGCGGCGATAGCGTCCCGCGGGCCGGCGGGGATGGCAAGCAGCGCGCCTGCAGCTGCAGCGGCGGGAGGCCCAAGCACGGGACACGCGACGAACGCGGCGCCGGCGGCGCGCACGCGCTCGGCGGTGCGTTCCGCGGTGGCGGGGTGCACCGTCTCCACCCCGACGAGAATCTTGCCACGGATGAGGTCCGGGTTCTCGAGGAGCGCGCGGTACGTGGCGTCTACGGCCGCGTCGTTGCTCACGCAGGTGAAGATGATGTCTGCGCGGGCGGCGCCTGCTGCGATGGAGTGCACGACCTCTGCGGTGCCGGGTGCCAGGTGCGCGGCAAGGTCGTGTGCGCGCTGCTGAGTGCGGTTGTACAGGAGCAGAGGTGAGGCGAGGTTACCGTGCGTGGTGAGTCTCGTGCAGGCGGCCTATCGATATTCGAGAGGAGATGTTAGCCTCGCAACCGAAGCACGTGACGGACTTACACGACCAATACTCCCCAGCCCGATCCACATCACGACAGGAGCCATCTTCAAGTCGGTGGTTGGTGATCTGACTTCTCGAGGCAGTTGAACGACCTATCCAACACGCAGAAGACAGCCTCTTTATAACTATCGCTCGGGACTTTCGGCATCACCTGAGGTCAGCAGTATGTCAACCGGCCCCCGATGATAACTGCGACAGAAGCGAAGCTTTGACGACCGTGGGCATTACAAGAGCTGGGAACTTGTTGTATCGTATCACAACTCCGTGCGTCTGTGCGGGAGGAAAGAGGTCGATCAGCGGGTGTTCCATCTGCCTCGTCTCCATCAAATGGCAGCGACGCGAACTTTGATGTGCGCGGGCGACAGCGGCCGCGGTCGCCCCACGACCTATACGACTTACAGGAGGTCTGGAGTCGAGATCCGCCTAGAGTGGCGCAGAGCTTACAGGAGGGTCTCCTATGGTGACAGGAACCGGGAGGGTTGGCGGAGGTGTGGAAGCGCTGTTGTGGAATGGCTGCAGATGTACATACAGAGAATAGGATGTTATATAGGGTGTTCTGGACAAATATTCTTGAATGAGGAGGTGAAGTGGGAGGTGGAAAGGGACGAATTGTTTGTTGTGAACTCTCCCGGATTCGAACAGGGTTTCCTTGTGCCCAATACCCCGCCGTGTCCGCGAGCCGGTCCTTACACTCCTCGATGCCTTCCACGACTGGTCTCTCCGCCACGCTGCTCGCGCTGGCAGCGCAGGCCGCAGCGCTCAAAATTCCGTTCACCCAGGTCGTCCGGCCGCACGCACACTCCTTCAGCGCATCGTCTGGCGCAGTCAACGCCCTCGCAGCGCCTTCCGCCCCCGTCGCCGACGTCTTCGACAACTTATACCTCGCTACGATCACGCTGGGAACACAGAGTGCGCGCGCTGGGCTTGGCAACGCCGAGCCGGCTGACCTTGGCTTGCGTCGCAGAGTTCAACGTCCAGCTCGATACCGGCTCGTCTGGTGCGTGCTTCAGTCCATTCCAGCTGCACAGAACGCTGAATCTGCTGCAGACTTGTGGGTCCAGGCAGGCGTGGCAGCCTCGAGCTTCAACGCGACAGACCTCGCCTTGCCCGCCGTCAACATCACTTATGGCAAGGGTTCGCAGCGTGCTCTTCATCTCTCTTGCAATATTCCTAACTTAGCGTTGCAGGTTCTGTCTCCGGCACGCCCGCCACGGCCAAGTTCACACTGGGATCGTACGTCGTGGACGAACAAGGCAGGCGCGATCACCGCCCGCGCGCCCATCTCGCTAAATACATCCACAGCTTTCCTCGATGTCACCGAGGCCGACATGGGCAGCCTCTTCGCGCAGGGTGCCAACGGCGTGCTCGGCTTGAGCTTCAACAGTGCTTCCGCCGTCCAGACCGCCGTCTCCGCTGCCGGCTCGCTCCCCGCGTCGAAGGGCCAGTCTGTGCTTTCCTCGCTCTTTGCGCAGCAGCCCGCCGGCGCACGCGACTTCATCGCCTTCTCACTTGGGCGCGTAGGGGACCTCGACACGACGTCGCAGGGCAGCTTCTCAATTGGTGAGGTGGACGCGAAGTTCGCCGCGGTCAACAACGCGCCGAAGCTCTCGGTCTTTGCGAACAAGAACGCTGGCGCGCTGCAAAGGTGGACGGTGCCTGTCGACGCGATCCAGGTCGCGGGCGTCACCTATAACGTCACGACGGCGGTGAAGAACGCGTCCGGGAAGCAGCTCGCGCTTCTGGATACCGGCTCGAGCCTGGTTCTCTTGCCCCAGCACGCTATCACTACTATCTACTCGAGCATTGACGGCGCCAAGTACGACAAGGAGACTGATATGTGGTTCGTCCCGTGCCTCAACCAGACGACGGTGTCGTTTGTGTTTGGTGGCCAGAGCTTCGCTGTGCACCCGCTCGACGTTACACACCCGACGCAGGCGGGACTCAAGGATGGCACCGTCGTGACCTACTGCGTGAACACCTTCCAGGTCAACAAGGACACGTCCGAGTTTGACGTCGTGCTTGGCGACGCGTTCCTCCGCAACGTGTTCGCTGTGTACGTGCAATTCCTTCCTTAAAGACTCTATATTGATTCTCGTTCTTTAGGTACGACTTCGGTGATGTGGATGCCGTGGGGAAGACTGCGAACCCCTTCGTCAAGCTGCTCAGCGTCACGGACAAGTCTTCCGCCCCCGCGGACTTCGTCCAGTCGCGCAAGCAGGCGCTCGAGACGTTACCTCCTCTTGCGCCGATGACTGAAGCTGCCACCTTCGCGGCTGTGAAGAACTTCGTCTTGCAATCGTCGGTTAAATCTTCGTCTACGGAGAAGGCTGCGTCTAGCTCTGCTGCCGCCCCCAAGTCGACGCACAAGACGACGCACAAGATCGGCTTCAGCGGCAAGAAGGGCAAGTCGAAGACTAAGACCACGACGACGACCATCAAGAAGCCCGTCATTGCCCTCGCTGACGCGTCGGACGCTTCGAGCACGGGTCTCTCGTCCCAGGTCCAGAAGCTGCTTGACTTTTCGCCCATCCTCCTTGGTCTTCTGGCGGCGAACGTCATTCTTGGGGTTGGTCTGTGCATCCTGGGCGGATACCTCTTGCGCAGCAATCGTGCGAAGAAGCTTAAGCGCGAGCCCCTGCGTCGTGCTGGAACGGACGGGACGGTCACTGCTGCGTACGAACCTGTGACGACGGGCGAGCCGATGACGCCTCTGCCGTACCGTGATTCGGAGGCGGTTGAGGAGGGTGCTGCGTTCAAGGGCAAGCAGAGTGGGACGTACCGCGACAGCGGTGTTGCGTTTGGCGAGACTGAGGCGGCGCGGAGACTCAGCCGCGCTCCCGGTCCTTTGGTGGACACTGTGGACCTTGGCGTACGTGACAACTCGCCCTTCCTAGACCCCAATGCCCGCAGCTCGTTTGCTGGTCGCGATAGCATCGCACTCTCGGATAACGGCCCTGTGCCGGTACCGCGTCCGTTCCCTACGAGCGGAAGCGCTGCAGATCGTCTCAGCGTTGTCTCATCTGCGCCTGAGGGCACGAATAGCCGTCGGTCCCGCGCACCGTCTGCTGCGTCCGCCTCGCGCGACAGCGTCTACTCGCAGGGACAGGGCTCGCCATTCCGTTCGCCGTCGCACGACTCGCTCCACACTACCGGTGGCAACCCCAACGACCTCGTACCGCCACAGCCCGCTTTCGCTGGCGGCCGTCAGCCATCGCATGTCCAGCGCGACAGCTTCCACATGCCGTCGCCCTCGGCGGACAGCCCGAACGCGCAGCTCCCTCTCGTGCCCCAGCAGCAGCAGTTGGCTAACGCCCCAGGCGTCGGTCTGCGTCCTGTTGCGCCGAACCGTCAGCCGTCGATGAGCTTATACGACGCGCCGCAGACGAGCGAGTTCCAGCTCGCGTCGCAGCAGCGCCGGTACAGCCATGTGCCGCCTGCAGCGATGGGTGGGCCGCCGCGCCAGCCGTCCTTCAACTTGCAGCAGGGTTCGCCGAGCTTGCCGCCCCGCTCGCCAGCGCGTTCCATCCCGGGCCCACCACCGGGCGCTGCGCCGCCGATGCCCATGGCTCGTCCGCCGTCGGCGTGAGCACGCGTGCGGTGTCGTCGTTTTGTATCTTTTTTCTTGCATGCATGCTAGCCCCCTTTCTCTCTTGGGTCCGCTCCTCCCGCTCCTCCGTCACCATCATCACACTCGTTTTTTAGTTGCAGGGACTCTCTTTCGATATCGCGCGATAAGTTATCCGCCCTCATTGTCCATCCGCCACGTCCACGGTCCCGCTTCTTGCTCCTCCTGCATGGACTGCTGCTGCCTACGCACGTACACATTATACATAGTTTTGCGCGTGCGCTGGATGTATCTCACTGATATACATGAGCAGTTCGCTTCGATCGATACCATGAGCACGAGCACAAGACAAAAAGTCAAGCAGTCTAAATGCTGGCTTGCTCGGGCTCGGTAGATGCAGAGACAGACTAGAATTACAGACCCATAAGACCAAACATATCGACACAAGGAGCACAAGTTCACAACGCGGAATGATAATGGGGCAACCATAAGGTCTTGCATTGCATAGGGGAGGACACATAAGACATGGCACGCCAACGACACTGAAGGTAACTGACTCCACGCCCATCTACGCGGCACCGGCAGCGACGAGCGCAGCAGCGGTGGTGCCAGCGGCCTTTGCACGCTTACGGAGCTTCTCCGTCGACTTGTTGCCGCGGATACCACCGCCCCAGTGACGGCGCTGCTCCTCGTACTTGTCGGAGAAGTTGGCCTTGGCCGCGCTGACGAGGGTCGCGAGCTCCTTCTGGTCCTCGGAGCGGACGTCCTGGAGGGTGACGACGGCGGCGGTCTTTTTGTGGACGACGGTGCCGAGACGGGCCTTGCCCTTGACGATCACGTACGGCACGCCCATCTTGCGGCAGAGCGCGGGGAGGAAGACGACGAGCTCGATCGGGTCGACGTCGTCGGCGATGACGACGAGGGACGCCTTCTTGGCCTCGATGAGCGCAACGCAGTGGTTGAGACCGTACTTGACGAAGAGCGGCTTCTTGTCGTCCTTGGCCGCCTCCGGGTTCTCGGCAGCGGCGAGGAGACGAGTCTTCTTCTCCTGCTTCGTCTCCGGGCGGTACCTGCGCGCAAATCGTGTCAGCAATGACTCGAGTCGAGCGAATGAGAGAACGAACTTGTTCAGGAGCTTGAAGAGCTGAGTCGCAGTGTTCTTGTCGAGGGTGTGCGCGAACTGGGCAAGGGCCGGGGGAACCTTGAGACGCTTGTGGAGGATGACCTTCTGGCGCTGGAGGCGGACGTATTCGGGCCACTTGACGAAGCGGGTGAGGTCGCGGGTCGGCTGGATGTCCTGGCCTGAGTTGTCCGTCAGCAAGAGCTTCTCACACTGAAGCAGAATTTTCTACAACGAGCTTACCGATACCAAAGTTCTTCGGGCGCGACTCGAAGAGCGGGTTTTTGGCCGCCTTGCCCGAAGGCTTGGCGACGCCGGCGGGCGCGGGGGCGGGCTTCTTGCCAGTTGCCTTCTTGGGGGCCTGTTTCGAGTGAGAGGGGGTCATTGAGCGAGGTCGGCGCGGACAAAGCCAGCGCCGCCCTCAAGCTCTAGCGCCACAGGTGTCTTGACTGTGGCTCCCCAGCGACGAGAGATCACTCAGTAAATGAAGCGAGAGCTCTGTCTTCAAGTGGGTTTACGCGCACTGTAAAGCAAGTTAGCGACGTCGACAATGCCAATGACTAGCTGTACGCACCAGCAAGTGTCACCGTGTTGACTACCAGCGCGACATAGAGCTCGAGAGCGGCGCTCGCGGCGACGGCGGGCTCACCATTTTTTGTGTCTTGAGGTGACGGAAGAGGAGAGAGACGGGAGATACGGTTCCGGTGCCGGCCGAAACTGTAAAGCGCGGAATTTGCTTCCGGAGCTGACCCCAGTGCGAGAGTCTACATTCCACCTACGGCTGCGGCGCCTGAGCCCAAAAAATGTTCTTAGAGATGACATGGAATAACTACGACGCAGGACGCAGACGAACAGTTGAGTTCGTGAGATGGAATTCATTGCAATCGTATTTCTCGTGCATACTATCCTAATCGTAACCCTACACGTTACAGCATCTGCCTTCAAAGTTCAAGAAAGAAAGCGTAATAAAGAAATAGCAAGTCGTGATCGTGGCACAAGCAGCAGCAGTACTCATGCCGACGCAGCGCGCACCCACATCGTTTCCTCGACAAGATGTCGCAGAATCGGCGGGATCCTATACTCCTCCTCAGAATCCGCCGTACGCATACCCTTCTCGAGATCGGGTGTCGTGGGAGAAGTAGAATCATCAGCGTCGGGAAGACAAGGCTTCGGGTCCGCCGCGCGATCGTCGACGAAGAAGCACGCAAGAGCACTGACGACGGCAAGCACGACGACCTGCACGACGATAGGCGTCCAATCTGGGATACTCGGGTAGAAGCACCCTGTGACTTGCGTAGAGAGAAGAGAGAGCGCGAGGAACGACGTGACGCTGACGAGCGAGTGGAGGAACGCTTGACGCGAGAAGTCGACATATTGCGTCTTGGGCCCGTTCATCATCCCGCTCCAGTGCGGCTTGAGCGTAGGGAGGTGCTTGAGCTCGCCGGCGATAGTGGCTGGAGTATGCACGGGCGGGTTCATCAAAGCTGGGTCGTCATCTGACATCTTGACGGAGTCGGGTTAGCAGAGTCGCTCTCTTATCGCGGTGAAGGACATACACGAGGCAAAAGACTTCCTATGTTCTTCTGAAAGGCACGTCGTCAGTCCTGCAGTACCAGTGCACGGCCAGAACGTACACTGGGCTTGAAACGCGCGACGAGCTTGGACAACCAGCCTTCGTCACCGACGATAAACTGTACGTCCTTGTGGAAGACCATAACCAGCACATAACTGCCCTGCCGCGTCCAACGCCGGTCGTTTGGCTTCTTGGCAGTGAACGCCGGGTCGGGATACGGCCAGAGCACGCGCTGCGACGTGTCGCGGTACGGGAAGGTCGCGCCAGTAATGTCGTCGTGCGCGGTATCGGAGATCTTGACGCCTACGGGCGGCGGGTAGAGGATGCAGTTCTTGTCGTCGAGGACGAAGCTCTTGACGAGGGGTTGGACGGCAGCGAAGACGGCGGACAGCGCAGTGAAGACAATCAACGCGACGAATTCGGAGTTGTTGCAGTTTCTGCCCGGGAGCGGCTCGACGGACGGGCTGTTGGGCGACTGTCAGTAAGTGACGTCGAGACGTTGCCATCCGCGACAGGATAACACACCTGAGCGCGAACGCGAGAGTCTGGAGTGCAGTGAAAGTGATCCATGTACCTGTGGGGAGATACCTACATATATGAGCTTGACGTCGACACGCGCCTAAAGTCGAGATGGGGTTACGTACGTTTGCAGCTTCGAGATGTTCGTGAGCGGCGACAGGGATATCGGAGCCGGCAAACTGGCGTTGCCACCCTGACCAGCCGCACCCAGAGACGAAGAAGCAGAGGTCGACGCGGAGGTGGACATCGTGGTAGTGGAAACAACGAGAGCTCTCCTGCGTTGGCCAGGACCAGTCGCCGCCTTTTCATTCACTTCCGAACCGAACTTCACTCCTACTTGAAGTTCGGAATGCGCGGAATTGCGCACAAGCGCTGGTGCAGACGCAATTCCGGCGGCGTGTGCGGCAATACCGGTAGTAGACACAGGGGCCCGTATGCGTACGCGGTCGCCGTTCTGCATGGTGGAGGAGGGGGTAGGGGCGGGGTGAACACCACGAGATCCAACTTAAAGCAAACCAACACCAACACGTCACAGACGCATGCAGTAGCCACAGGACGGTTGGGCGGGAGTCTGTCAGTTGGACGGCGGCGCTTCTGACGCAGTGACGGTCGAAAGCAGAGCCAGAAGACGGGCGGTGGGGGGAAGGTCCTTACGTTGACAGCCGGTGACGTTCGCGGGTTAATCGATAGCAGAGCACCACCATACGCCCAAGAAAGCAGCAGGCTTAACAATCCAGCGACCTAGAAAGGAATGCACCGTGAAGCTGTGTTCAAGTCGCACGTTCGCTCCGGTCGACCGTCTGGCTTGGAGAAACCCTCGAGCTCGAACACAGAGGTGAAGGAACGTCAAAAGCATGGCAGTAGAGAATAAATCAAGTGGCGTATGGGTTAGGATGCGTCCGTGCGTCACCATATGGACATTGTGGGATTGTCGGCAGGAACAAGTTCAGCTCGGACTTTGCGGCCAGACCGGCCAGCTCGTCGAAGTCAGGGCAGTCGTCGGATGTGCACTCTGCGAACTGTACATAACTAGCTACTTGATACAAACACTACAGGTCATATGCAACGGCGACAGGCCTGGGTAAAGACAAAAGAAAAGCAGGGCTCAGCGCTCAGTGTGTGAAAGCAAAGCAACGGTCAAGCGGGTCGATTATCTCATCTCAACTCGATGGGCGGCGGCAGGTCAGGAATCTTCCCGAACTCAAACTCTGGAGCTTCGAACGCCGCGCGCACCTCGGGCGGGAGTAGCTGCAAGTAATCCGCCGGCAGAGCGCGCGCGTACGGGTCGCTCGATACGCCCGCCGCAAGATCTGCGAACGCCGACTTCTTCGGCGGTTCCGCTAACACTTTCGTCGTCGAGGAACCGAAGCCACCAGAGCCAGAACCAAATGCACTCCCGCCGAAAGCGCTGGTGCTGGTTGCTGGTGCGCCGAACGCGGAGCCGAACGCTGTAGGGGCAGCCGCCGGCGCACCGAACGCGCTCTGATTCGGAGCAGGCGCGCTGCCGAATGCTGAGGCGCCTGGTGCAGCTGGTGCAGGTGCGCCGAATGCGGACTGTGCTGCAGTTGCAGGTGCAGCAGCCGATGTCGAGCCGAACACCGACGAGCCCGTAGGTGCACCTCCAAAAGGGGCAGCGGGTACACCGAATGCATTAGGCGCAGCTGCGGCACCGAAAGCAGAGGGCGCAGCAGGCGTAGAGAATGGGTTCGCCGCTGGAGCACTCGGAGCGCCGAATGCAGAAGTTGTGGTAGTAGTAGGCGCTGGCGCGCCAAACGGTGCTGCTGGGGTCGCCGCGCCAAAGGGAGAGGCCGTCGTGGGCGCTGCGGGTTGACCGAACGCTGACGTCTGAGCGGGAGCCGCGGTTCCGAATCCTGTCTGTCCGAAGGCAGGAGCAGGAGCACCGCCAAAGGCAGACGCCTGTCCTCCCGCTGCGAAAGCTCCGAATCCTGTTGCTGGCTTTGCAGATTCAGCAGGTTTCGCACCAAATGGAGATGCCCCCGCTGCTGCTGGAGCGCCGAACGCAGACGTTCCTGCTGCTGGCGCCGCTCCGAAGCCAGTAGTGCCAAAGGCAGGCGCTGCAGTGGTGGTAGAGCCGAAGGTACTCGGTGCACCGAAGGCTGATGGTTTTGCGGGGGTACCGAAGGCATTGCTGCCACCGAATGCACTGGGAGCCGCTGAGGCGCCGCCGAACGCGCCTGTGCTGCCGCCGCCACTACCAAATGCACCTGTGCCAGGCTTGACGAAACTGGAAGAACCGGACGCTTGGCCAAACGCTGTTGGCTGGCCAAATGATGATGCTGTTGCGGGCTGTCCAAACGCAGAGGGCTGTCCGAATGCCGATGTGGTTCCTCCACCTCCAAAAGCCGACGAGGAGGCCGCAGGTTGACCGAATGTCGACGTTGTTGCAGGAGTTCCGAATGCATTAGGCTTGGGCTGCCCGAAGGCTGATGGTTGTCCAAAGGCAGATGATGTCGAGCCGCCGAAAGCAGATCCACCCGTCGGCGCGGCACCGCCTGAAGCGGCCGAGCTCGCCTTTGCGGCGGCCATGAACGCGTCCTTCGCGTTGTTAAGTGCGTTGGCGTATTGCGCATTTGCTGCGTTGACGCGTTGGGGTTCAGAAGCGATCTGAACACGTCTGGGTAAGTCATAATGTGCGAATCGATGCTGAATTAGGGATGAGCATGAATGTCCGCCGCGGGTCATGACCCACGGGCAAGCTGACCGTGTATTACCCGCGCCACGATAAACGCGCACGGGCTACCCACGTTAAGTTGTGCGGGTCGTGGGTTGGGTTTCATCAGACATTCGACCCGCGGGTAGGTACTATAGTACCGTTGCGCGCACTGTTTCCGATGGCACATCTAGCCGCGGGTGCCCATGGGTAACCTCGCCCGTGCAGCCTCAGCGGAGGTCGTTGTCCGCAGGTCAGCCCGCGGATACAGCCCGTGCAACCCATGCTCATCCCTAGGCTGAATGAGTGCGCACATATTCGTTGAACCTGCCACTGGCGCGAGCGGCATACGCTTCGACGCGCACTTCTTCGGCCGATACGTCGATGCCAGATATCAGGTTCGGTTCGCTCTTCCCTGGACCGTAACAGGATAGCGGCCATTCCGGTTTCTCTGCTCCAAACTTGAGGTCGCGTCGAATGCTCTCCTCGCTGCAGAACGATCAGCACTGAAGTGGTCCACTAAAGACGACTACGCACGTGAACGTGAACTGCAGCTTGTTCCCAGCCGCGCCAGTCGACGAGCCTGTGCAGCGTGAGCTGGCGCAAGAGATGAAGAGATGAAACCTGAACGCACCGAACCCCCCTGGAGGTTTTCCAGGATGCTCGTTCCTACACTGGTCGCCGAATCTACACTGGCCGCGGAGGAAGAATGTGCAAACGGTCTGTTCCATGGCTGTGAGCGAGTGCCGGTTTCCAGCAGGCTGCGCGCGTGCTCACCATGTGATGTGGTTCGGGTTCAAGAGGCGGAGTCACGTCACGCAACTCCGAACTCGCAACTTGGTCTCCTCGACATTTTTTTGCACAAGACGTCGCAAACAAGCACCCACCCGCGTAACTCCTCGGTAATTATTACCGCTTTAAACGCCTTGTGCCCGCCAAGAAAATAGTGATTATGTACGCAGCGGCCAGCCAGCGCTCACCAGCGCCACAGGCGATCACGGTGCTGGCGGTCCGTAGTGTCAGGTACCTATGCAAGCCCGCCGGACTCCGTCGGCGTCATCACACACAGCCTCGTGGTCCGCAGGGAGGCAAGACATGATCATGAAGTGTTCATGAGTCGAGGGCGCCAGGCATTTTGGTTAAAGCCAGCTCTCTTCGGCGGTGCCGCTTTCCTAGACGTACTTGATGATTCCTCCTACTATCTCTCAGCTTCAAGTGGAACTCTCGCGCATCTTGACTGGCCTCGACATATCGCGTATCCCGTCCGACGATGACCTCGATACGTCTGCCACTCCACGGGTTATGCTGTCGAAGCAACCACACCGTGGTGCTGCTCTCTTTGCGACATCACTACCAGATATACTACTGTCCGTTTTCGACGAGGTCTTAGACTTCGAGACCTGCGACCGGACAACCACGCTCGCCCACTCATCCCTCGTCTGCCGTCAGTGGCACAGCTTATCGCAACCTTTACTATGGAGATGTCCATCTCATCTCGAGACTTTGGCCTTGCAAGCCCAATTCTCTTCATCTGCAAGCTCACCGCGACGTCTGGGGCGCCACACGCGCCGTCTAACATTCACGTGGTACCCTCTGCTTATGCACGGCCAACTCCTCCGCTTCATCGCAACCCAGTGCCCGAACGTCTCAACCCTTACGTTGAGGCCTGCCGCAGTCACGGATCTCGACACCGTCGCCTTCGAGGATTTCGACATCCTGGGAGACTCACACTTCCTCCCGCTGTTCTCGAAACTCGAGCATCTCCACGTCGAACAGTGCGACGGCGCATCGCTCGTGGAAAGTTGGCTCGTCCCGCCAGTGTCCTCCCTCACGACACACGCCAATCCAAGTCTTCCAACACTAAAATCACTCTCACTCTCCGGTATACCGCATCTCGAGCTCGGTATGCGCGCTCCCAATCTACGCGCCCTCCAAATCAGCTCCTGGACGCGCCTCCCAAGCGCCCGAATAGCAGCGCTTGCACAGGCATGCCAACAACTGCGCGAACTCCGTCTGCAGTGGCAAGTCAGCGACGAAGACGTTTGCGCCTTCATCCGATCGTGCCCGCTCTTAGAAGTCCTCGACATCGTCCAAGTGCGACAGACCGCACAGCTACCATCCTCTGGGACACCATGGATCTCTCTCGCCGCCCAGACTCTTCCAGGTCTTCGTTGTTTACGGACGAATACTCCTGTCGGTGCACGCGATATGCAGACTCTCGCGGGCGCGCCGGTGCCGCTTGAAACCATCGCCTTCAACCGACTCGAGACGCGCTGCGAGGCTGACCTCGTAGCGCTCGTCACGGCGCATAGACACACACTACGACACGTGACGTTTATCAACTGGGATGCGGTTACCGTGCGCGGCGTTCCTGCTGGCGACGCGCTATTACGTGCGCTTACTAGTTGTCGGCGCCTGGAGTGTCTAGAGGTGGACTTCCCCGTTGCCGTCGGGGAGCTGGAGTTGGTGGCCGGTGTTGTGCGTGAAGAGAGCGTTCTGGCCCTTTTCGAGAATTGTCACAAGCTAATGCGCACTCCGGAGTTGGTGGCGCTGGCGAAGACGGCGCCGAACTGCGAGGCATTGTGCATGCCGCGAATAGAGAGGATGGATATCTGGGAAGAGGTCCTGAGGGGTGGCGATAGCATCATGAGTTGGTAATTCGTTGGAAACCCCATAGTCTTCTATATTTCATGGACATTCCGATCTAATACTGGTGTATAACGCTGTAGTTTCGATATAATTGCTGTCAGAGTATGAAGGGAACTGAACGTGACATTACATGCGATCAAGCTATCCCGAGTACATGCATTGCACATGTGCCAAACGGTCAGGCTCGGGGACGAGCCAGAAAGGCGCACTTGTGCACATGTAGCCGTCCTTTTCCGATGCGATAGCCACGGTGTTGTGCCCGACTACGGAAAGAGGTAGACCACAGGCGCACAAGTGTAGCTATAGACTGTCCCGGCTGTAGCATGTATGGCGAGGACGCGCACGACGCGCAGCATGCGTCAAGTCGATATAACGCTACATGGAGCCCGCTATGCGGCGAGCAAAGGCCCACGGAGCAATCGAGACCCAGTCGCGCAAAGGCTGTCAAAGCGCCGCGAGCTGGTCGACGAGATCCTCCATAACACTCTTCGTCCGCGCGTGACCTGACTGCTGCTCTTGAGCAGGTACCGGCGACGACACAGAGCTTGAGGGCGAGTGAAGTGCACGCGTAGGGACCAGTGGTACAGAAGGGTCGAATCCTGGTGCAACTCGGTGCAATGCCTCGCGTCGTCGTCGTTCCTTCTCTTCGTCGCGTTGTTTCAAATATGCCTGAAGTGAGTTAGACCTGTGCGCAAAGAACAACGAGTGACCGCGACGAACTTCACGGCGCGTAGTATGCGACGTTGCTGTTGCTCGTCGAGCGGATTCGAGTGCAAGGACATGTGGCTCGAGCGTGTACGGATACACCATCTGCATGACAGCACAAGTAAGTGTACCGCGTAGATATCGAAAGCAGGGTCAACTGTACATAGTCTGCCAGAGTATCGGGAAGAGGATGTATATCTGGTGGGAGCGTTGCCTGGCGCGATCATCAGTATGTACGCGTTCTGTAGCTCAAAGTAACTCACCGGGGCAGGGACGCGCAAGCCTGGATTCTTTATTAAGGGTGCGTGCGCTGCTGCTGCATATTGTGAAGCATCGCTGCCGGTCATCGTCCCAGAAGCGGTTCAAGGGGCGGCATCAGCGGGCTTGATGCCGCCCCTTGCGTCACTGCCGGACTCCAGCAGCGGAGATACGGTCCAGCTCCGGCGAGCCCCTGACGACCCCCGGGGGTCGTCAGGGGTCGTCAGGGGTCGTCAGGAGACCTCAGTACTCCGCGTCCTTTGGGCAGATCCCAAGGCGTCCGATTCGTCGGGGCTTCGGGGACAAGAAGCTATGCCCTCCTGTCGCTGTGCGTTTTGTTACACTCCATTGTACCTGGGTTACATCCTGTTTCGATGCGCCCTGGGAAATCCCCGCAATGGCATTGCTCATCGAGAATCGCGGACGGCGGCGACGGCAAGCCTAGCGCGCATTCCGGTCACATCCAACCGCAGCGTCGCCTCCTGCAGCGGCTCGCAAAGCGTAGTATGTCTCTGTTACAATGTACTAATGACGTCCAGTTAGGAGCTTCAGGATTGAGACGTTGTTCCACCCCGAATTCTCATCGCTCTGTTGCTGCTTTACCTGTCGCGCTGCCCAAGTCTCGACATTCGCCAGCGTAGGGAACGCCTCGCGCGCCGCATTCAGCTTCGCCTCGATTCCTCCAGGCTGTCCCTTCATCCTTTCATACGCGGCATCCATATCTGCGTTGCTGGTGGGGTAAACAAGGTATGAGAATGTGAGGACACCTCGGGTAGGAATTTGCATACAGTTTGCGGGTCTGTGCGTTCATCGCGAGGATAAGCTTTCCTAGGAAGTCGGGAGAGGAGGAGATGTCGCGCCCAGCGCCTTGCTTGTACTTAACCATGAACTCCGGCACGCTCACGCTTTCGCCGAAGATGCTGAGAGTCTGGCCAGCGTGTTTCTCCGAATTCTGAAAGCAACAGTCAGCTATGCAACAAGCTAAGTAGAACGACTGCACCTCAAACACGACGAATGCCATTCTCCCGGCGTCTTCGCCATCCTGTTGACAATGATCAAACAAGGAAGCGGTAGTGATAGTTATTGCTCACGACGACTTGAAGCTTGGTACCAGCTGACAATCCGTTCTTGAGGACGGAGACAGTGATGGGCCCGAGCGTCTTGATGGTGAAGTTCTGTAGGAAGAACCCAGGCCGAAGTATGCTGTGCCACAGTTCAGCTCGACGCGAAGTGCAGCATGAACGGAACTCACGTCCAACGGATACCATGCGTATCGCACGTCGCGCGCGTATACTTCTCTAGTCGAACCTTGACGCCGCGGTCTGCGATTGCGCTCTCGTCGGCCTCGTTGACCTCGGCGGACGTGTAGATGAAGTGCTTCACACCGAATTCGGCCGATAGGTCTACCACCAACTGCCCAGACCCATAGCATGAGCGAGCTCATCGACTGGACCTCTGGCTCGTGTATGACGGACCTTTCCTTGCTTCTCCTCGCCCTCGGCGTTGCTGTTCAGGCCAGGGAACGCCAGCACGCAGAATACGCCCCAGATTCCACCATTCGCGCGCTGGCTCTCGAAGACTACGCGCATTGACGCGGGGTCGTCCAGATTGCCTTGCACGACATGTACACGCTCTGCTAAACGGCGCGCACTTGGTGACTCGGCGTTGCGCGTCAGGGCGAGCACGCGGATCCCGCTGTCCTTCCCGGCGTCGCTGGTGCTCGCTTCGATGAACCCTCGGCCTTGGAAGCCTGTCGCGCCGACCACAAGAACCGTTCGCACTGTAGACGTGGCCATGCTGGTGCACGACACGGGCTCAGTTCACTGGCATAGCCGCCGCCTGCTTCGTGCTTGACCACTCTGACAGCGGCAGAAGGTTGTCAACCTGCTCGATGGACGCGCATTCGCCCTGTGTTCGCCTGCCGAAAATCTGCGACGTTGCTGGTCATAGTGCTGTCGAATGGTGGCAAGATCCAGGAGAAATCGTTGCTGTGACTCATTTTGCCCGTGTCCATGCGCGGGGCGCTGCCGGCGGCTGTTCCGCACACGACCCGGAGCCGGCCACATCCCTCTCACTTATACCCAGAGCTCCTGTAGTACGCAGCACCATCGGGCTAGTTGGATTCTCCCGGGAGTGTGGTCACTGGTCGGGATTTCTGCAGCCTGTCAGCGCGTCGTTGCTTATTGTTCTTGCTCTTCCCAGCATATGGCGAGTGGTTACAGAAGTACGCACTTGGTCCGTCCGGCGGATTTTTCTACGCTATTCTATTTGTTTCTGCTTTCCCTCCGGAACCGTAAAGGCAATGACTCGTGGGAGGCTTCGGCGTTCTCGTGGCTTTCGGACTGAGTTGCCACCAACGTTGTACCTCCGGACTCTCATATAAGGTGACGCGTCCTTTCGACTCGTTTCCTTACTACGAGATTTCATCAGTCGATTGGACATGCCTGCAGGCGCCGACTCCCTGGAGCCTATAGCAGGGCCTTCCAATGCTCCGAGCAGCGCACAAGCGTCGACACCGAAGAGCCTCGTGAAGCTCACACTTTCACAGTGGGAGACACTTGCGTTCAAAGGATACAGCTCCATCTTGCCACGCGTCGAGGAGCTCTGGTGGGTTCCGGTTCTTTACGACGATGGTGAGTAATGCTTCAGCCCATCAATCGAGCGCCTGTGACTAACCCCCTTGTGCTCAGCATGCCGCGACAAAGCCACATTCTGGAATTACGCCAAGGACACCTTACGAAAGGCCATACAAGAACAGCGCAAGCGCACACACAACCTCACCGCCGCACAACAGCGTAAACTCGAACTGGAGTTCTTGAACAACGCGCACAAGCGAATCCTCCGCGATCTGCAAGCCCAGCAGAAATTATATTACGCGAGTCAGCCGCACCAGCAGCTCAGAGCGGGCTTGCAGACTGCGCGTCGGCTTCGTACGCTCGTGATCCGACCAACGAGGCTCGGTGTCCGCGATCCCAAGCCGGAATCCCTGAACGTCTATGCGTTGACCTCGATTATCGCTGCCCTCACGCCACAGGACGATCACCCACCTCGCGGGATCTCCACTCTACGCATCTTCGACGTCGATCTCTGTGCGCTCCTGGCTTGTGCTCCGTGTTCTCGCTATGCGCCACCTTTAGCAGTCGACGTGGATGGCTACTCTCTCTTTCTTCCGCCGACGCTGCGCAGCTGGCATGACATGCACGTGGCCTGGTGTGACCTCGTTCGGGACCTCGAGTCACTGCACTGCGCATTCCTTCGTCCAGAAGCGTTAGAGCCGCGGCTACAGCAGTTGCGCAGAGGCTCGGGAGAGTCCGTCGAGTCGCAAATGGAGCGCATTTCCTCGGTTCTGGCTGTTTGTAGCTACCTAAAGGAGCTCAAACTGGCCTTTCACAAGCCTCTGCCGCAGTCAACCTCTTCGGGCACAGTGCACCCTTCTAGCTCCGCGGCAGATGACTCTTCGATGGCTGACGCTGCCTTGCAGGCTCAGTCACTCACTCCGTCTCCGTCTCCTCCACCGACGCCGGCTCATCACAATATTAATCCCGTGGAACTGGACATCCGCTGGATTCTACCTTTTTGTGACGCATTTCAAAGCCCGAGATTTCCCTTCCTTCGGGATTTCGTCCTTTCGACGGTTCTGCTCCAGAATTCCGAGCCCCTTCTGCAATTCATCAGGAATCACACTACCCTCGAATCCCTCACGCTTCTTGAGATAGGGTTCCGAGAGGGTCCAAATTGGACCGATCCAGAGGTATGCCCGGCCTGTCTTCCCCTGTGAATTCTCGCTGACAAAGATTTTCAGTTCATCCAGTGCTTAAACTCTTCTCACCTCTACAAGCTGACGATTAATCGCCTCCTTTTCATCGACTCGACCGGCGCAGTCGAGCACGAGGGTGGGAATACGTATGATTTCCTTAAGGACCATACCGACCCGCGCATCCAAGTTATTCATCTCGATCATCTCGCTTAACGAAACTCTCTGCGCCCCATTCAATGCCACGTTTGTCTCAACGTCTGTATGTACGCGTATTTCCGGCGGGACTCATGGGGCACCATGTATATTAGTCTGGGAAAGCCCAGGGTCTTTACATATGTAGCACTTGTAACATCTCCAACTCAAATATTTATGCATGCACCCCTCACAATGATCACGAACTCATTCATTACCTTACGTTCATTAAGACATTTCAGAAGCCAGCAATACAAGATTACAATACGTGTCATGTCGTGTCACACACGTCCACAAAAACGCCGTCCATGCACCAGGTCCCGTCGCGCGCTACACCTGGTCGTCCATACGCACAGGAAGGTACCCCTCTCTCGATCTACTGCTGCCAATGCGCATACCCAATTTGGCGAGCATACCCTCAGGCTTGCGCCCGCTGTCCTGCTCCTCCCACCGACGCTGCCGGCGCGCCTCGGCCCATCCTTCCTGCGGAACAGCGTACAAACGCTCGTACTCGACGCCGAGCTCGCGGCCTGCGGTCCAGAAGTCTTTGCAGTTTCCAACGATCCCGACGTTGAAAGGGTTCGACGCCTTGCCTGCGCGCGCGAGACCGTCGACCGCCTTGCCTTTCGTGAACCGGTCGAGCCCGAGTACGTTGAGCAGGAAGCCCGCGGCGCCGGAACAACCACCCGCATGCTTGTGCGAGTGGCGCGGGCCCACGGAGTCGCCGAGGTCGTCGCCGCGCGCGTCGTGCTGCACGTGCGAGTGACCCATCTGCGTGGCGAGCGATGTGCCCCTGGAGCCCATGAAACCGTACCGGCCGAGGTTCGTTACCTCAAGCGTCGTCATCTGGCGCGCGATTTGCCAAAGCTGTGACAGCCAGAGGATGATTGTCCATGACAGCTGCAGCGTGCACCAGGCGGTGATTGCTAGGACGAATGGCGCGTGCGCCATTGCGGTGCAAATAAACGACGGGAAGGAGCACATCTCGAGATCAGCGTCCGGGAGCTGAGGGAGGTGTTCGGAAAAGTAATTGTAGGCGAGATAGTCGAAGATGAAGATCCCGAAGACGAGGGTGGTGACGAAGATGATAAACTGGCGGTGGTTGTTGACGCCGACGCAGTTCCACACCCATGGACAGTGATGGTCGAAGCGGGCGACGCACTTGTCGCAGACGCGACAGTGCTTGGAGCGCAGAGCCTTGCGGCCCATGCAGTTGATGCAGAACGTCTGGCCGTTCAACTTGCCCTCGCTCGTGAGCTCCTCGATGATCGACTTGAGTTCCGCGTCGTTGGCTGGCTTTGGACACGTCCCGGGGTCGAGCGTCACGGCGCGGAAAAAGTTGTACACGCAAAGCGCGTAGCAGATCGCGAAGGCGAGATGCCACAACGCGTACCCCGCGTAGTTGTGCACGAGCTGCGTCGACCACGCCCAGCCGATCCAGATCATAGAGCCGAAGATGATGCCAGAGAAGTACGGACTGTGCGTCACGGTGTCCGTGTAGCTGTGGTGGTTGAGCAGCACGCGGGTCACGATGTGGTGCATGCCGAAGAACTCTGCCATGGCGAGCGGGAGCGCGGTGTACCAGGTGAGGACGGACAGCGTCTTGAAGATGAGCCAGAGGAAGATGGCTGGCAGGAGGAAGATCGCCCACTTGGTCTGGCGGTCGCTGAGCATCTTGGTCCTCTTTACGCCGTCCTCGGTGAAGTTGCCTTCCTCGAGAGCGCGCTTGAACGCGCCGAGACTCTTGAGCTCTATCGCCATCTCGCGTGGCGTCTTGCCGGACGAGTCGCGGGCGTTGATATCGGCTCCAGCCTCGAGGAGTCTGCGTATACAGACTTTGTTCCCGCGTACGACAGCCCAGTGGAGTGGGCTGAGTCCCGCGGCATCGCGAGTGTGAGGCGATGCGCCGTGGCGCAGCAAGACGTCGACGGAAATGGCATCGCCCTGGTACGCGGCCCACATAAGCGAAGTGTGACCTTCGGCGTCCAACGAGTCGACACCTATGGGCTGGTGCAGGAGGTAGAGAAGCGGCATGACGGCCGACGAGTGCGTCGCGAGGTGCAAGGTGTTGTAACCTTGCGAGTCGACTAGAGTCGGGTCCGCGTTGTGCGAAATGAGTAAATGTATGACATACAGATAGCCGTTACTGCGTCGTGTGAGCTGGAGTCGCGTTCTAGTCGAAGTGAGCTCACCGAGCTGCCCACTGCATGGGCGTGGCATCCAGGTCGCCGCCCTTGGCATCGACCTCGGCGCCCTGGTCCAGCAGATATCTACATGCTCCCATGTGGGCGTTGATGGACGCCCAGTGCAGCGCGGTGACGTTCTGGGCGTCGCGGTCGGTGACGGACGCCTCGCCGGTCTCGACGAGGTGCTTAATTCGTTGAACGTCTCCCCGTTGCGCAGCGACGAAGATGCTCATCTAGCTCGGGTCAGTCGTCGCTGCCCAGCACAGCGCGCAGGCTACGTACATCTGGTTCAGGCTCATAAACAGTCTGGCTGGGGTTCGCGTTGGCGAGCGGTCCAGCCATGACGACCTCGTCGTTGACGGCGGCCGAGGCCTGGCTTTTCGGCGCGACAGCTTTGAGGGCGTCGCTCATGGTAAGAGGTTAAGAAGTGGACGGCAACTGCGAGCTCGCCGAGACTGATGCGCCGAGAGCGATGCAAACGTTGGATAGGCTGTGTTGGCTCCTGACAAACGCGGCAGGGCGGCGCGGAATCTAAAGTCGCCTTAAATATTTTGGTGAGACTCCTAGTGACCATCTCAGTCCCAAAAATCACCTCAGAACTTGAACTAACTATCAATGAAACGCGCCTCTCTGCACTTATCATGCAAATAGTCCGGAGACATAAAACCAGCCTTCATTCAAGTTCTTCAGACAGCGAAGTCCCCAGAATGGCTGGAGCAGCTTTATTTCTACTGTACAACAAGATAGCAAAGCAATGACTGTTGGTAACATGATGCTGGGGTACTACAACGTGTGAGCGGCGGGTATGAGGACGATTAACCGCACAGACTACAGGAAGCTGTATGCAGCGAAAGCAAGAGAGCTAGAAGGAGTGTAAAATGCAAATTGAATGCTGGTAGGGAATTATACTGATGTCGATGCGAGTTTGTGAGCTTCAACAGGGTCGAAGGTCCGGGGCCACTCCTCGGGAATCGCGTTGCGTCGAACTACAGGGACGTAAACGTCCCCAGCGTCGTAGTTGGCGTCTACTCGCGCGTTATCCGGTGAAACACGGCTGGAGAACTCGACTGTCGTTGTGGCCGTGCTAGAGGTGCCGAACCAGTCTGTCCGGGAACCCCTCGACGGACGTTCGAGGGCTGCGAATTGTCGTGCCTCACAAGGAGTCCTAACAATCACGAAGCCGTCGAGCATAGGGTCGCCAACGCTGTCCGTGAGGGGTAGTTCGCTGTGTGCCTCATCGAGTCCCTCCGCGAGTTGCATGCGAGAACCCTATATATCAAATGCTTAGAACTGTCGGCTCCGTCACAAGTGAGGAAGACCACTCACAACAACAGAGTACGCAGCCAACAACCACCTACAGATGATTGAACTTGTTAGAGACGTACATAACATCTCAGGAGACATGGCACATACCATGTCACGGCACGCGATGCCGCTGGTGCATTCACGTAAACGAGGACCAACTTGGCGAGGAGGACAGCTGGACGGACCCTATTCTTCAGGGCACGGTAACAAGGAACGCAGGCACGAAACGTACCCCATAGTGTCACAGACAATAACGCCCGATCGACTTTGACGCCTTGAGCGACTGTCTGCCACGATGGACTAATCCGAGCCGCGGATACAGCGCGCGCGAGAACCAGAGCGAAGAGGATTGCTACATAAGAGTTAGGGCTGCCACTAGCTGCACTCGGACGCGTGCATGTGGCGTACAGTGAAAGATGAATGCCGGCCACCTTCGGCCACTTGGGGTTAGATCTAGGGTCTCATCGCGATCCACTGGACAGGACGCACCAGAACGCTTGACCATCATACGGCGAGTTCTCCCATCCACATCCCGGTATTGGAGGTTGGGTTATCTGGGCTATTACACGGGGTTTGTCGACGCGGAAGGTGATTCCGAGTATTACAGCTTGCGCCTGACGATATTTGCAACACGAGGCAGTGAGGCGGTGAGCGTTGCCCTCCACGGCGTCTGACGGCACTTACAATTACTGAAGCTGGTATTGAGAAGAGCGGGTGCAGAAGGGTCCGAAGCCCACGTCAGATGCAGTTGATAATGCGAGGGGCTTCGCATTGCATGCGCACCAGTTGCTAGACCATACAAGGTGAGACGAACTGTTGCGGTGCCGCATTGTCAGAGTCTAGAGTGCATGCTGTGGAGGGAAGGAAACGTACGGAAGGTATTGTGACGATACAATGCGCGAACGTGTGACGCTGAGATGATGGCCACGGCGGCGAGCAAGAGCTGAGAGAGACTGACGATGGTCATAAGTAACTCAAGTCGACACTTGAAGAGTGAACAACGAGTTGCTCACCCGGCAAACGAGTACAGAAAGTTATTGCAGAACTTCCGACAGCATCAGCCCATGTCGGCGACTGAGGAGAGGCTGCGATCATACGCACTTGAGAGCTGTGTGATTGCACACTCTCTGTGAAGGTTGAGACGCGCTTGACGTGTCCTACGCGCTACGTACGGGCGGCAACGAAGCTGCGATGTGTTAACACCTCCAACGAGTGCGAGATGACGAGTGTCACGTACAGTGCAATCACGACCCCCAGGTACCGAGAGAGCCTACAGAGGTTTTAGCTCATCCATAGGTGACAGAGGTCGAGTACTGACAAGTACAGCAGCGTTGATGGTAGTCTTCTATGCGAGCGGGAGCTGATATCAGCCACATCCTTTCTGCTGAGAATTGCCCATACCTCTGCCGTTGGAGCTCAATCTATAGGACATTGAGGATTATGCTTTCAAGATAGTGATCACGTACCTCGCGATCCGCCGAAATAACCGCGTCGTACAGCACGAGGGCGGCAGCGGCGACTGCATTGAGGTTTACCGTTTCTTGCACCTGCGCAGCGCTCATCGCTCGCGGATCGAGTCCCGCGAGATGTGTGAGCTGCGATGTCCGTGCAGCGGCAGGGAGACTGAGACGATAGGGAACGGGAAGGAAAGGGGACGCGCCGTCTCGCGATTTTCCCGACAGGAAATAAATGATGCGCGGCGGGCGTCAGACGGCGAAGTGCGGCGGTGCCGCGAGATAGGAAGCTCAATGAGGTGTGACACATAGGCGCGCGGGGATTAGCACCGCGGGCATTCACTGTCACTGCATGCGCTGGTGCAACTGCAAGTGGCAGACGTGTCAAGGAGGCCACGTCGCGCTCCCGGCACTCCCGACTATAATCCCGTGCGTGTAGATTCTGGGTCTTTTGATCTATTAATAAGCGACGCAGTAGAGGGGAAAGATGGAGAGCAAATGTGGGATGACAATGCAGAAGACTGCGCGAAGATCCTAAGTCATCATAGCGTCGGCAGCCTCCTTGGCCTGTAAATCAGACCACTGCTTGGGCGTGTACGTTTTCTGCGCATACTTCTTAGCTGGCAGAAAATGGACTTTAAACCGGTCGGCTTACCTGCGAAAACGCGTGCATCTGAGCGATCTGGTCCTTCAGCAGCTCGTTTACTGCAAATAACGCATGAGCGCTGATCCCTACGGGTTTACCGCGGCTACTTACCTAGGCGATGGCGAGCCAGGGTCGTCTTGCCCTCAAACGACGCGCTGACGATCACGATCGAATAGTTTTCGCCGCATCCACTGCTCGTGTCCGTAATTTCCTGGTGCGCCTAAGCCACAGACCGACGTCGGTATGGTAGGACTAACGAGATGGGACACGTTGAGCACGTTCTTGAGCGCGATCTCGAGGTCTGTCTGGGACACAGGCATGGCGGGTGGCTGAGTGATCTGATAAAACAGATCGACCCGAATCAGCTGTTTGTGCGACCAAACCGAACCACGCTTTCTCCGCTCCTGTATAGCACGCGCTGCTTTCCCCGCACTCGCGTCTAGGCACGCTTCTGGCTCTGTCATGCGTGTGCTTTGACGAGTTATGGCGACCGCCGCAATCTAGTGACTCGGTTTTCCATCGTCTCCGGCTCGCAGAACGCGTTTGAGACTTGTCGGAACAACTGGCACGCTTGTGCAGCCCTGCTGCCGGATTTTTTTGCCATATGCCAACCTCCCTCGCGATGGTTTCCACTCCGGATTCGCTCGCAGCTCCACTCTGGTCAGCCAGACACGGCTCCTGAGTAAAGTTCCTGGTTGGCACTCTGGTCCTGTAACCTG
The DNA here is from genome assembly GCA_001632375.1 of Exidia glandulosa HHB12029. Classification (NCBI taxonomy): domain Eukaryota; kingdom Fungi; phylum Basidiomycota; class Agaricomycetes; order Auriculariales; family Exidiaceae; genus Exidia; species Exidia glandulosa. The sequence goes on along the minus strand of KV426037.1, from coordinate 58,315 downwards.
CGTTCCATAGCGATGGACAGAAGGGCAACACCCAGGCACTGATACGCAGCCTCTCATACGAGAGCGGTTTGCTGTTGCTGGATCTCTGGCGCATCGTCTTGCATCCACTGCTTTACTTGCCATCACCTCTTCCTTGCTGGCCCTTTGGTCAAGTGCAGCGCCGGCTGACGTCAACGGAGGTGGCTGCGCCTCGTGCGCGCCGGTCCGAACAGTCCAACTGAAGGCTCTGTGTAAGCTGTGCCGCTATAAGTACTGCTTCTCCGCGCGCCGATCCCTCCTCCGTGCTCTTTCTTGCTCTGAAACCCCCAAGAACGTACATTCTGCTTACAATTAGACATTCCCAGGCCTCAAACAAGTGTCCCCTTGGAGTCAACAACCGTCTGCCAAAGGCATCGACGATGGATGGTCGCGCGTCGCGAAGATCCGGATGACACCGCGATGCGAGGTGATCGGTGGACGACACACACAGCCATCGGTGCGCAAATCATTGCTTTCGCAGCCTCCAACGCGACCAACACACGACGACTACTTGAAGACCGGCCATCTCTGACTCTGACACGCGCTGACCCGGCAGCGTCCCTCACCTCTGCGCTCCCATGGCGTCCCAAGCGCTTCCTCGCTTCCGCCAGCCGTTCGTCGACCCGCGGAACGGCGCTGTCGTCAGAGACGCGCACGACCCTGGCGAGCATCCATGGGCGGTGAGCGTAGCGTCCCGTGTCATTTGACCTCCCTGACTCGCGAGAACTTCAAGGCAGCTGAGCTCAGGATGTGCGGTCTTTCAGCGGACATTCGCGATTCAGAAGAAGACTGGGCGCAGCGTCGACACGAGCCGGCTTTCATAGCACACTGGCGCGCTGAAGGCGCTGTCAGACATTTGGACGAGGACCAAGTGGACTATGTCCTCTCCGAGCTCGATGATCACGCGAGTTTACGGGATGTACGGACCGGCATCGAGGTATGCTGCGGTGCGCAGCGTATACCACGCTCTGACGATCTTTAAGACCTCATGCTTCGATCGTATCTGGCAAAGCGACACGCTCGTCTCCGATGACACAACGCGCATTTTGTGCCTTTGGATCAGGGAACGGATCGCCGAGTCAGATCCCTTCACCAACCCCAAGTGGCCAGAGCAAGTTTACGATCTCGTCCACCCAAGTCTATACAGCTGGGTTGCTGGCCGCACGATCCTTCTCTCAGAGCCAACGATGCAGCCGAACAGGACCCACTCAAATGCCACACTCCCTGACGCAACGTCACGCACCTTCGCTTGGATCGCCACTGACTACTCCGTTTCTCCTTTCCCAAATCAACGCCCTCGAGCCGTCTCGTCTGGGTATATCAATAACATTCCCTTGGATCACCATCGCTTCCGAGGAGCGGTCGACAATGTGGTCGCCGATTTCATTCCTTTGTTCGAACGAGTCCTGAGCGATTCGACCATCTGCCGTCCCCCTCAAAGGCGCTTGCCATACAGTCTCGACCATCGGACGACTAGCTTGCCCTCCTATCGGCTGGTCGTCTCGCCCTCCTCCTCACACCTACTGTATCAAGCCGGTCGAGGCATCTCCCTTGCTGGAAGGGATATTCAAGTTTATCTCAAGCTTTCGTTGATACATCTGGTAACGTTTCTTATCCTTGATCTCAACCGTTGACTGATGACCTTCCCAGACGCCAGGAAATCACCACTTCTCCGGCGGTGACTGGCACTACGAGGGGATGAGAAACGAACATATTGTCGCATGCGGCGTTTATTGCGTAGAAGAATCGTGCGTCACTTTTCCAACCGATTCTTACTGTGACTGAAAACGCCTTTCAGCAATGTGACAGAGCTCCAGGTCGACTTTCGCGCGAAGGTTGACCTTCCTGTCCATTTAAATACCGAGCAACTCGCTCGCGCTTCCGCGCTATGGGGCATCGCACCGTACGTTCTCCCGCTTCACTCGAAATATCACATCATGAATGTGCTGACAATGTCCCCAGTGACGGACCAACAAATCAAGAGCTGCCCTCCACAGTGCTTCCCTCAGGCCGATCCATAGCATTTCCGAATATCTATCAACACCGCGTAGGCGGATTCTCACTTCTGGACCCCACGCGTCCAGGATACAGAGTCGTACTCTCTGTCCTCCTGGTCGACCCGAACGTGCGCGTCCTGTCCACATCGCAGGTCCACCCGCAGCAACCAGAGGCTGCTTGTCAGATGCGGGGTTGTTCGCGTCGCAATACGTTTACGAGACGGGAGGCCCAGCTGTTCCGAGAGCAGCTGGAAGACGAGCGGGATAATTTCGCTGGAGTGACTCAGCGGGCCTGGGTTGACGAGCGCTGGACGATTGCAGAGGACGATATGGACAGTGATATGGACTAGTGATTGGACGCTTTGGACGCTTCTCTGGACATTAGGACTTTGTGGTATAGTGTAGTTGTTGTATCTGTATTTGTAAGCTAGACTTCGTTCGTGCGTGCGCGCTGCTCTGCCGTTTGTGTCGTGGTGACCAGGAGCACAGGCACATGCACCAGGGCTTTATCCTACATCAGACTCGTGGACAAAATCGCGCTCCTACAATACAATCACGCTCGGAATGACCTGATACAGTGCCAGAATTGAAGTTCATGCTGGGTTTGCACTCGAACAGCGTTCTTCGAAGTGCTGCTTGAACACTCCAAGGGTTCTCTGGTCGATGATAGCGAAGTCGACCACAGCGAAGGATCGCTCAAAGCGCGAGCCAGGCCCCAAGAGGTCAGCCCAAAGCCGTGCAATTGTCGCTATGTCGTTCCCGAACGCGCCTGTGCCGAAGCTGCCGAGCACAACATGCGTAGTCTCCTTGAGCTCAAAGAGGCGAAGAATGCGTGCCATGCGCTCCCGCATCTTATCCGCTATGCGTGTGTCAACAGGCAAAGACGAGCCAAGGCGTCCTTTGACCTCGTATGCATTGACGGCGGGACTCGTCACGACGTTCGCAGTCACAGGTTCGATCCAGTCGCCGTCGTCAGCGCGGAAGAATAGCACGCCAGGGCTCCATATCATCGCGTCCGTATAGAGACCTGAAGGTTCTGTGCTGTGTGACGAGTAGAAAGGCCGACCAATGTCCGACGTCAGCGACGCGTAGAGGGTAGAGGACCGGACCAAGCTCTCCTCCTGCGCCTGGGCCCCATGCTCAAAGCCGCCGCCAGGGTGTTCGGCGTTGGCGAAGTTGAGCACGCCGACGCGGATAGAGCCCGTTGGGCCCGCAGTAGTTGCAGTTGCATGCCGGCGAAGAGCACGAAGAGTCGATGTCTGTGAGAAAAGTAAGGTCGTATTGCGAGAGCGCGCAGAATGGTCCGTCTGCAGGTCGTTCCACGACGCTAGTCTGGGAGAGTCTGCCGGTTCAAGCTCTGTGCTGCTGCGAAGTTCTGCGAGAGCCTGCCGCAGGTCGTATTTCTTTCCGTCTACTCCGATACTGGCACGACCCAGAGCGGCCAATGTGCTAGACGCAATGTCCTGCAGGCGGTGGTGCAGTGCGAGGTCGAAATGTGGAGGCATAGACGCGATAGGTTCACGAGCACACGAGAGTCAGAAGCTAACGGTTGGATGTGACCGGAGAATTCCAGCGCTAGGCTTGTCGTTGCCGCCGTCCGCGACTCCGATGAGACACCGCCATTGCGTAGATATCGCGGGCTGTTGACGCGCGAATGTCGGTACAATGGGGTGTGCCAAAAGCGCACAGCGACGGAAGCGGATATAGCTTCTTGTCACCGAAGCCCCGACGACGAGCCCGCCTTGGGTCTGCCCGAAGGACGCGGGGCGCCGTACAGGTACCGAGGTCTCCTGAAACCCCTGACGACCCCCGGGGGTCGTCAGGGGCTCGCGGGAGTTAGGCCGTATCTCCGCTGCTTGAGTCTGGTAGTGACGCAAGGGGCCGCTTGCTGCCGCCACCGTCCGCGATTCCCGATGACATTGAGACTGCCATTGCGTGAGGGCGCATCCAAGCAGGATGTACCTAGGTACAATGGGGTGTGACAAAAGCGCACAGGGACAGAAATGGGGATGGTTTCTTATCACCGAAGCCCCAACCAGGGGATGTGAGGTCTCCTGACGACCCCTGACGACACCCGGGGGTCGTCAGGGGCTCGCGGGAGCTAGACCGTATCTCCGCTGCTTGAGTCAGTGACGCAAGGGGCCGCATCAAGTCCGCTGACACCCTTGAACCGCTTCTGGGACGATGGCCGGCAGCGATGCTTCACAATATGCAGCAGCAGCGCACGCACCCTTAATAAAGAATCCAGGCTTGCGCGTCCCTGCCCCGGTGAGTTACTTTGAGCTACAGAACGCGTACATACTGATGATCGCGCCAGGCAACGCTCCCACCAGATATACATCCTCTTCCCGATACTCTGGCAGACTATGTACAGTTGACGCTGCTTTCGATTTCTACGCGGTACACTTACTTGTGCTGTCGTGGAGATGGTGTATCCGTACACGCTCGAGCCACATGTCCTTGCTCTCGAATCCGCTCGACGAGCAACAGCAACGTCGCATACTACGCGCCGTGAAGTCCGTCGCGGTCACTCGTTGTTCTTTGCGCACAGGTCTAACTTATTTCAGGCATATTTGAAACAACGCGACGAAGAGAAGGAACGACGACGACGCGAGGCATTGCACCGAGTTGCACCAGGATTCGACCCTTCTGTACCACTGGTCCCTACGCGTGCACTTCACTCGCCCTCAAGCTCTGTGTCGTCGCCGGTGCCTGCTCAAGAGCAGCAATCAGGTCACGCGCGGACGAAGAGCGTTATGGAGGATCTCGTCGATCAGCTCGCGGCACTTTGACAGCCTTTGTCTCGATTGCTCCGTGGGTCTCTACTCGGGATAGCTTGATTGCATGTAATGTCAGCAATTATATCGAAACTGCAGCGTTATACACTAGTATTAGATCGGAATGTCTATGAATATAACAAGACTATGAGGCTTCCAACGAATTACCAACTCATGATGCTATTGCCACCCCTCAAGACCTCTTCCCAGATATCCATTCTCTCTATTCGTGGCATGCACATTGCCTCGCAGTTCAGCGTCATCTTCGCCACCGCCACCAACTCCGGAGTGCGCATCAGCTTGTGACAATTCTCGAAAAGGGCCAGAACGCTGTCTTCATGCACAACACCGGCCACTAACTCCATCTCCCCGACGGTGACGAGGAAGTCCACCTCTAGACACTCCAGGCGCCGACAACTCGTAAGCGCACGTAATAGCGCGTCGCCAGCAGGAACGCCGCGCACGGTGACCGCATCCCAGTTGATAAACGTCACGTGTCGTAGTGTATGTCTATGCGCTGCGACGAGCGCTGAGAGGTCTGCCTCGCAGCGCGTCTCGAGACGGTTGAAGGCGATGGTTTCGAGCGGCACAGCGGCGCGTGCAAGGACCTGTATATCGCGTGCGCCGACAGGAGTACTCGTCCGCAGACCACGAAGACCTGGAAGAGTCTGGGCGGCGAGAGAGATCCACAGCGTCCCAGAGGATGGTAGCTGTGCGGTCTGTCGCACTTGGACGATGTCGAGGACTTCTAAGAGCGGGCACGATCGAATGAAGGCGCATACGTCTTCGTCGCTGACTTGCCATTGCAGGCGGAGTTCGCGCAGTTGTTGGCATGCCCGTGCAAGCGCTGCTATTCGGGCGCTTGGGAGGCGCGTACAGGAGCTGATTTGGAGGGCGCGTAGATTGGGAGCGCGCATACCGAGCTCGAGATGCGGTATACCGGAGAGTGAGAGTGATTTGAGTGTTGGAAGACCCGGATTGGCGTGTGTCGTGAGGGAGGACACTGGCGGGACGAGCCAACTTTCCACGAGCGATGCGCCGTCGCACTGTTCGACGTGGAGATGCTCGAGTCTCGAGAACAGCGGGAGGAAGTGTGCGTCTCCCAGGATGTCGAAATCCTCGAAGGCGACGGTGTCGAGATCCGTGACTGCGGCACGCATCAACGTAAGCGTTGAGACGTTCGGGCACTGGGTTGCGATGAAGCGGAGAAGTTGGCCGTGCATAAGCAGAGGGAACCACGTGAGTGTTAGACGGCGCGTGTGGCGCCCCAGACGTCGCGGTGAGCTTGCAGATGAAGAGAATTGGCCTTGGGAGGCCAAGGTATAGAGAGGAGATGGACATCTCCATAGTAAAGGCTGCGATAAGTTGTGCCACTGACGACAGACGAGGGATGAGTGTGCGAGCGTGGTAGTCCGGTCGCAGGTTTCGAAGGCTGAGACCTCATCGAAGACGGAGAGTAGTATATCTGGCAGTGATGTCGCAAAGAGCGCAGCACCGCGGTATGGACGCTTCGACAGCACAACCCGTGCAGTGACAGACGTATCGAGGTCATCGTCGGACGGGATACGCGATATGTCGAGGTGGGTCAAGATGGGCGAGAGTTCCGCCTGGAGCTGAGAGATAGTTGAAGGAATCATGAAGTACGTTAGGAAAGCGGCATCGCCGAAGAGCTCTGGCTTTAAGCAAAATGTTTGGCGCCCTCGACTCATGAACACTTCATGATCATGCCTTGCCTCCCTGCGGACCACGAGGCTGTGTGTGATGACGCCGACGGAGTCCGGCGGGCTTGCATAGGTACTTGACACTACGGACCGCCAGCACCGTGATCGCCTGTGGCGCTGGTGGTGAGCGCTGGCTGGCCGCTGCGTACATAATCACTATTTTCCTTGGCGAGCACAAGGCGTTTGAAAAGGGGTGATAATGACCGAGGAGTTACGAGGGTGGGTGCTTGTTGACGACGTCTTGTGCAAAAAATTGTGGAGGAGACCAAGTTGTGAGTTCGGAGTTGCGCGACGTGACTCCGCCTCTTTAACCCGAACCACATCACATGGTGAGCACGCGCGCAGCCTGCTGGAAACCGGCACTCACTCACAGCCATGGAACAGACCGTTTGCACATTCTTCCTCCGCGGCCAGTGTAGATTTGGCGACCAGTGCAGGAACGAGCATCCTGGAAAACCTCCAGGGGGTTTCGGTGCGTTCAGGTTTCATCTCTTCATCTCTTACGCCAGCTCACGCTATGCAGGCTCATCGACCGGCACGGCTGGGAACAAGCTGCAGTTTACGTTCACGTGCGTAGTCGTCTTAGGCAACCGCTCTCATGCTTATGTTGTCGCAGCGAGGAGAGCATTCGACGCGACCTCAAGTTTGGAGCAGAGAAACCGGAATGGCCGCTATCATGTTACGGTCCAGGGAAGAGCGAACCCAATCTGATATCTGGCATCGACGTGTCGGCTGAAGAAGTGCGCGTCGAAGCGTATGCCGCACGCGCCAGTGGCAGGTTCAACGAATATGTGCGCTGTCATTCGGTCTGAAATTGGCGCATTACGACTCACACAAACGTATCCAGATTGCGTCCGAACCTCAACGCGTCAACGCAGCAAATGCACAGTATGCCAACGCACTTAACAACGCGAAAGACGCGTTTATGGCAGCCGCAAAGGCGAGCTCGACCGCTTCAGGCGGTGCCGCGCCAGCAGCGACGGGTGGATCTGCTTTCGGCGGCTCGACATCATCTGCCTTTGGACAACCATCAGCCTTCGGGCAGCCCAAACCTAATGCATTCGGAACTCCTGCACCAACCTCGACATTCGGTCAACCTGCGGCTTCCTCGTCGGCTTTTGGAGGCGGAGGATCCACATCGGCATTCGGACAGCCCTCTGCGTTCGGACAGCCTGCAGCAGCGTCGTCATTTGGCCAGCCCACAGCCTTTGGCCAAGCGTCCGGTGCTTCCGGTTTCGTCAAGCCTGGTACAGGAGCATTTGGCGGCGGTGGCAGCAGCACAGGCGCGTTCGGTGGTACCTCAGCGGCTCCCAGTGCGTTCGGTGGCAGTAACGCCTTCGGTAACCCCGCAAAACCATCAGCCTTCGGTGCACCAAGTACCTTCGGCTCTGCTACTACTGCAGCGCCTGCCTTTGGCAGTACCGGCTTCGGAGCGGCGCCAGCAGCAGGAACGTCTGCGTTCGGTGCTCCAGCAGCAGCGGGGGCATCTCCATTCGGTGCGAAACCTGCTGAATCTGCAAAGCCAGCAACAGGATTTGGAGCTTTCGCAGCGGGAGGACAGGCATCTGCCTTTGGCGGTGCTCCTGCTCCTGCCTTCGGACAGACAGGATTCGGAACCGCGGCTCCCGCTCAGACCTCAGCATTCGGTCAACCCGCAGCGCCCACGACGGCCTCTCCATTTGGCGCGGCTACCCCAGCAGCACCATTTGGCGCGCCGGCGCCTACTACCGCAACAAATTCTGCATTCGGCGCTCCGAGTGCTCCAGCGGCGAACCCATTCACCACGCCCGCTGCGCCCTCTGCTTTCGGTGCCGCCGCTGCGCCCAATGCGTTCGGTGTACCCGCTGCCCCTGCAGCGAACCCTTTTGGCGGTGCACCTGCGGGCTCGTCGGTATTCGGCTCGACATCGGGTGCACCTGCAGCACAGTCCGCATTCGGCGCACCTGCACCAGCTGCACCAGGTGCCTCAGCATTCGGCAGCGCGCCTGCTCCGAGTCAGAGCGCGTTCGGTGCGCCGGCGGCTGCCCCTACAGCGTTCGGCTCCGCGTTCGGCGCACCAGCAACCAGCACCAGCGCTTTCGGCGGGAGTGCATTTGGCTCGGGTCCGGGTTCTGGCTCAGGTGGCTTCGGTTCGTCGACGACGAAAGTATTAGCGGAACCGCCGAAGAAGTCAGCGTTCGCAGATCTCGCGGCGGGCGTATCGAGCGACCCGTACGCGCGCGCTCTGCCCGCGGATTATTTGCAGCTCCTCCCGCCCGAGGTGCGCGCGGCGTTCGAAGCACCAGAGTTTGAGTTCGGGAAGATTCCTGACCTCCCGCCGCCCATCGAGTTGAGATGAGATGAACGACCCGCTTGACCGTTGCTTGCTTTCACCCACTGAGCGCTGAGCACTGCTTTTCTTTTGTCTTTACCCAGGCCTGTCGCCGTTGCATATGACCTGTAGTGTTTGTATCAAGTAGCTAGTTATGTACAGTTCGCAGAGTGCACATCCGACGACTTCCCTGACTTCGACAAGCTGGCCGGTCTGGCCGCAAAGTCCGAGCTGAACTTGTTCCTGCCGACAATCCCACAATGTCCATATGGTGACGGACGGACGCATCCTGACCCATACGCCACTTGATTTATTCTCTCCTGCAATGCTTTCGACGTTCTTGCACCTCTGTGTTCGAGCTCGAAGGTTTCTCCAAGCCTTGGCCAGACGGTCGACCGGAGCGAACGTGCGACTTGAACACAGCTTCACGGTGCATTCCTTTCTAGGTCGCTGGATTGTTAAGCCTGCTGCTTTCTTGGGCGTATGGTGGTGCTCTGCTATCGATTGACACGCGAACGTCACCGGCTGTCAACGTAAGGACCTTCCCCCCATCGCCCGTCTTCTGGCTCTGCTTTCGACCGTCAGGCCGTCAGAAGCGCCGCCGTCCAACTGACAGACTCCCGCCCAACCCTCCTGTGGCTACTGCATGCGTCTGTGACGTGTTGGCGTTGGTTTGCTTTAAGTTGGATCTCGTGGTGTTCACCCCGCCCCCGCCCCTTCCTCCACCATGCAGAGAGGCGACCGCGTACGCATACGGGCTCCTATTTCTACCACCGGTATTGCCGCACACGCCGCCGGAATTGTGTCTGCACCAGCGCTTGTGCACAATTCCGCGCATTCCGAACTTCAAGTAGGAGTGAAATTCGGCTCGGAAGTGAATGAAAAGGCGGCGACTGGCCCTGGCCAACGCAGGAGAGCTCTCGTTGTCTCTACCAGCACCACGATGTCCACATCCGCGTCGACCTCTGCTTCTTCGTCTCTGGGTGCGGCTGGTCAGGGTGGCAACGCCAGTTTGCCGGCTCCGATATCCCTGTCGCCGCTCACGAACGTCTCGAAGCTGCAAACGTACGTAACCTTATCTCGACTTTGAGCGCGTGCAGGGTCATGACGCGTTGTTGTAGGTATCTCCCCACGGGTACATGGATTACCTTCACCGCACTCCAGACTCTCGCGTTCGCCCTCAGGTGAGTATTCGCGTCGCGGATGGCAACCGCTCGATGTCACTGACTGCCAGTCGCCCATCAGCCCATCTGTCGAGCCGCTCCCGGGCAGGAACTGTAACAACTCGGAGTTCGTCGCGTTGATCGTCTTCACCGCGCTGTCCGCCGTCTTCGCTGCCGTCCAACCCCTCATCAAGAGCTTCGTTCTTGACGACAAGAACTGCATCCTCTACCCGCCACCCGTGGGCGTCAAGATCGCCGATACCGCACGCGACGACATTACTGGCGCGACCTTCCCGTACCGCGACACGTCGCAGCGCGTGCTCTGGCCGTATCCCGACCCCGCGTTCACTGCCAAGAAGCCAAACGACCGGCGTTGGACGCGGCAGGGCAGCTATGTGCTGGTTATGGTCTTCCACAAGGACGTACAGTTTATCGTCGGCAATGAAGGCTGGTTGTCCAAGCTCGTCGCGCGTTTCAAGCCCAGTGTACGTTCTGGCCGTGCAGTGGTACTGCAGGACTGACGACGTGCCTTTCAGAAGAACATCGGAAGTCTTTTGCCTCGTGTATGTCTTTCACCGCGAGAAGAGAGCGACTCTGCTAACCCGACTCCGTCAAGATGTCAGATGACGACCCAGCTTTGATGAACCCGCCCGTGCATACTCCAGCCACCATCGGCGGCGAGCTCAAGCACCTCCCTACGCTCAAGCCGCACTGGAGCGGGATGATGAACGGGCCCAAGACCCAATACGTCGACTTCTCGCGTCAAGCATTCCTCCACTCGCTCGTCAGCGTCACGTCGTTCCTCGCGCTCTCTCTTCTCTCTACGCAAGTCACGGGGTGCTTCTACCCGAAGATCCCGGATTGGACGCCCATCGTCGTGCAGGTCGTCGTGCTTGCCGTCGTCAGTGCTCTTGCGTGCTTCTTCGTCGACGATCGCGCGGCGGACCCGAAGCCTTGTCTTCCCGACGCTGATGATCCTACTTCTTCTCCTACAACACCCGATCTCGAGAAGGGTATGCGTACGGCGGACGCTGAGGAGGAGTATATGATTCCGCCGATTTTGCGACATCTTGTCGAGGAAACGATGTGGGTGCGCGCGGCTCCGTCTGCATGAGTATTGGTGCTGCTGCATGTGTCACGATCACGACTTGCTATTTCTTTATTGCGTTTCTTGAACTTTGAAGGCAGATGCTGTAACGTGTAGGGTTACGATTAGGATAGTACGAACGAGAAATACGACTGCAATGAATTCCATCTCGCCAACTCAATCCTCGTCTGCGTCGTAGCCATTTCCATGTCATCTTTAAGGACATCTTTCATTCTCAGACGTCGGAGCCGTGGGGAATCTCTGGATTGCGCTGGAGTCAGGTTCGGAAGCAAATTCCGCGCTTTACAGTTTCGGCCGGCACCGGAACCGTATCTCCCGTCTCTCTCCTCTTCCGTCACCTCAAGACACAAAAAATGGTGAGCCCGCAGTCGCCGCGAGCGCCGCTCTCGAGCTCTATGTCGCGCTGGTAGTCAACACGGTGATACTTGCTGGTGCGTACAGCTAGTCATTTGCATCGTCGACGTCGCTGACAGGCTTTACAGTGCGCGTGAACCCTTCTGAAGACAGAGCTCTCGCTTCATTCAATGAGTGATCTCTCGTCGCTGGGGAGCCACAGTCAAGACACCTGTGGCGCTAGAGCTTGAGGGCGGCGCTGGCTTTGTCCACGCCGACCTCGCTCAATGACCCCCTTCTCCTTCAGGCCCCCAAGAAGGCAACTGGCAAGAAGCCCGCCCCCGCGCCCGCCGGCGTCGCCAAGCCCTCGGGTAAGGCGGCCAAAAACCCGCTCTTCGAGTCGCGCCCGAAGAACTTTGGTATCGGTAAGCTCCTCGAACTTTTTTTCTGCTTTACTGTGAGAATCTGCTACTGACGGTGACTCAGGCCAGGACATCCAGCCGACCCGCGACCTCACCCGCTTCGTCAAGTGGCCCGAATACGTCCGCCTTCAGCGCCAGAAGGTCATCCTCCACAAGCGTCTTAAGGTTCCCCCGGCCCTTGCCCAGTTCGCGCACACCCTCGACAAGAACACTGCGACTCAGCTCTTCAAGCTTCTGAACAAGTACGCTCTCTCATTTACCTAGTAGAAGTCAGTGCTGACTCCAAGTGTGCAGGTATCGCCCGGAGACGAAGCAGGAGAAGAAGACTCGTCTCCTCGCTGCGGCCGAGAACCCGGAGGCTGCCAAGGATGACAAGAAGCCGCTCTTCGTCAAGTACGGCCTTAACCACTGCGTTGCGCTCATCGAGGCCAAGAAGGCGTCGCTCGTCGTCATCGCCGACGACGTCGACCCGATCGAGCTCGTCGTCTTCCTCCCCGCGCTCTGCCGCAAGATGGGCGTCCCGTACGTGATCGTAAAGGGCAAGGCCCGTCTCGGCACCGTCGTCCACAAGAAGACCGCCGCCGTCGTCACCCTCCAGGACGTTCGCTCTGAGGACCAGAAGGAGCTCGCGACCCTCGTCAGCGCGGCCAAGGCCAACTTCTCTGACAAATACGAGGAGCAGCGCCGTCACTGGGGCGGTGGTATCCGCGGCAACAAGTCGACAGAGAAGCTCCGCAAGCGTGCAAAGGCCGCTGGCACCACCGCTGCTGCGCTCGTCGCTGCCGGTGCCGCGTAGATGGGCTTGTGTGGAGTCAGTTACCTTCAGTGTCGTTGGCGTGCCATGTCTTATGTGTCCTCCCCCATGCAATGCAAGACCTTATGGTTGCCCCTTTATCATTGCGCGTCGTGAACTTGTGCTCCTTGTGTCGATATGTTTGGTCTTACGGGTCTGTAATTCTAGTCCGTCTCTGCATCTACCAAGCCCGAGCAAGCCAGCATTGAAACTGCTTTACTTCTGTCTTGTGCTCATGCTCATGGTATCGATCGAAGCGAACTGCTCATGTATATCAGTGAGATACATCCAGCGCACGCGCAAAACTATGTATAATGTGTACGTGCGTAGGCAGCAGCAGTCCATGCAGGAGGAGGAGCAAGAAGCGGGACCGTGGACGTGGCGGACGGACAATGAGGGCGGATAACTTATCGCGCGATATCGAAAGAGAGTCCCTGCAACTAAAAAACGAGTGTGATGATGACGGAGGAGCGGACCCAAGAGAGGAAAGGGGGTGGATGAGGAGCTAGCATGCATGCAAGAAAAAAGATACAAAACGACGACGCGTGCTCACGCCGACGGCGGACGAGCCATGGGCATCGGCGGCGCAGCGCCAGGTGGTGGGCCCGGGATGGAACGCGCTGGCGAGCGGGGCGGCAAGCTCGGCGAGCCTTGTTGCAAGTTGAACGATGGCTGGCGCGGCGGGCCGCCCATCGCTGCAGGCGGCACATGGCTGTACCGGCGCTGCTGCGACGCGAGCTGGAACTCGCTCGTCTGCGGCGCGTCGTACAAGCTCATCGACGGCTGACGGTTCGGCGCGACAGGACGCAGACCGACGCCCGGGGCGTTAGCCAACTGCTGCTGCTGTGGCACGAGCGGGAGCTGCGCGTTCGGGCTGTCCGCCGAGGGAGACGGCATGTGGAAGCTGTCGCGCTGGACATGCGACGGCTGACGGCCGCCAGCGAAAGCGGGCTGTGGCGGTACGAGGTCGTTGGGGTTGCCACCGGTAGTGTGCAGCGAGTCGTGCGACGGCGAACGGAAAGGCGAGCCCTGTCCCTGCGAGTAGACGCTGTCGCGCGAGGCGGAAGCAGCAGACGGCGCGCGGGACCGACGGCTGTTCGTGCCCTCAGGCGCAGATGAGACGACGCTGAGACGATCTGCAGCGCTTCCGCTTGTAGGGAACGGACGCGGTACCGGGACAGGGCCGTTATCCGAGAGTGCGATGCTATCGCGACCAGCAAACGAACTGCGGGCATTGGGGTCCAAGAAGGGCGAGTTGTCGCGTACGCCAAGGTCCACAGTGTCCACCAATGGGCCAGGAGCACGACTAAGTCTCCGCGCCGCTTCAGTCTCGCCAAACGCAACACCGCTGTCGCGATAGGTCCCACTCTGCTTGCCCTTGAACGCAGCACCCTCCTCGACCGCCTCCGAATCACGATACGGCAAAGGCGTCATCGGCTCGCCCGTCGTCACAGGTTCGTACGCAGCAGTGACCGTCCCATCCGTCCCAGCGCGACGCAGGGGCTCGCGCTTGAGCTTCTTCGCACGGTTGCTGCGCAAGAGGTATCCGCCCAGGATGCACAGACCAACCCCAAGAATGACGTTCGCCGCCAGAAGACCAAGAAGGATGGGCGAAAAGTCAAGCAGCTTCTGGACCTGGGACGAAAGACCCGTGCTCGAGGCGTCCGAAGCGTCAGCGAGGGCAATGACGGGCTTCTTAATGGTCGTCGTCGTGGTCTTAGTCTTCGACTTGCCCTTCTTGCCGCTGAAGCCGATCTTGTGCGTCGTCTTGTGCGTCGACTTGGGGGCGGCAGCAGAGCTAGACGCAGCCTTCTCCGTGGACGAGGATTTCGCCGACGATTGCAGGACGAAGTTCTTCACCGCCGCGAAGGTGGCAGCTTCAGTCATCGGCGCAAGAGGAGGTAACGTCTCGAGCGCCTGCTTGCGCGACTGGACGAAGTCCGCGGGGGCGGAAGACTTGTCCGTGACGCTGAGCAGCTTGACGAAGGGGTTCGCAGTCTTTCCCGTGGCATCCACATCGCCGAAGTCGTACCTAAAGAATGAGGGTCAGTATGGTTTCTTTCTGGAAGGAATTGCACGTACACAGCGAACACGTTGCGGAGGAACGCGTCGCCGAGCACGACGTCAAACTCGGACGTGTCCTTGTTGACCTGGAAGGTGTTCACGCAGTAGGTCACGACGGTGCCATCCTTGAGTCCCGCCTGCGTCGGGTGTGTAACGTCGAGCGGGTGCACAGCGAAGCTCTGGCCACCAAACACAAACGACACCGTCGTCTGGTTGAGACACGGGACGAACCACATATCAGTCTCCTTGTCGTACTTGGCGCCGTCAATGCTTGAGTAGATAGTAGTGATAGCGTGCTGGGGCAAGAGAACCAGGCTTGAACCGGTGTCGAGAAGCGCGAGCTGCTTCCCGGACGCGTTCTTCACGGCCGTCGTGACGTTATACGTGACGCCCGCGACCTGGATCGCGTCGACGGGCACCGTCCACCGTTGCAGCGCGCCAGCGTTCTTGTTCGCAAAGACTGAGAGCTTCGGCGCGTTGTTGACCGCGGCGAACTTGGCGTCCACCTCACCAATCGAGAAGCTGCCCTGGGACGTCGTATCGAGGTCTCCTACGCGCCCAAGTGAGAAGGCGATGAAGTCGCGTGCGCCGACGGGCTGCTGTGCAAAGAGCGAGGAAAGCACAGACTGGCCCTTCGACGCGGGGAGCGAGCCGGCAGCGGAGACGGCGGTCTGGACGGCGGAAGCACTGTTGAAGCTCAAGCCGAGCACGCCGTTGGCACCCTGCGCGAAGAGGCTGCCCATGTCGGCCTCGGTGACATCGAGGAATGCTGTGGATGGATTTAGCGAGATGGGCGCGCGGGCGGTGATCGCGCCTGCCTTGTTCGTCCACGACGTACGATCCCAGTGTGAACTTGGCCGTGGCGGGCGTGCCGGAGACAGAGCCTGCAATTCCAAGATCAGGGATATTGCAAGAGAAATGAAGAGCACGCTGCGAACCCTTGCCATAAGTGATGTTGACGGCGGGCAAGGCGAGGTCTGTCGCGTTGAAGCTCGAGGCTGCCACGCCTGCCTGGACCCACAAGTCTACAGCAGCGTCAGCATCCAGTGCAGCTGGAATGGACTGAAGCACGCACCAGAGGAGCCCGTATCGAGCTGGACGTTGAACTCTGCGAAGCAAGCCAAGGTCAGCCGGCTCGGCGTTGCCAAGCACAGCGCGCGCACTCTGTGTTCCCAGCGTAATCGTAGCGAGGTATAAGTTGTCGAAGACGTCGGCGACGGGGGCGGAAGGCGCTGTGAGGGCGTTGACTGCGCCAGACGATGCGCTGAAGGAGTGTGCGTGCGGCCGGACGACCTGGGTGAACGGAATTTTGAGCGCTGCGGCCTGCGCTGCCAGCGCGAGCAGCGTGGCGGAGAGACCAGTCGTGGAAGGCATCGAGGAGTGTAAGGACCGGCTCGCGGACACGGCGGGGTATTGGGCACAAGGAAACCCTGTTCGAATCCGGGAGAGTCCACAACAAACAATCGTCCCTCTCCACCTCCCACTTCACCTCCTCGTTCAAGAATATTTGTCCAGAACACCCTATATAACATCTTATTCTCTGTATGAACATCTACAGCCATTCCACAACAGCGCTTCCATACCTCCGCCAACCCTCCCGGTTCCTGTCACCATAGGAGACCCTCCTGTAAGCTCTGCGCCACTCTAGGCGGATCTCGACTCCAGACCTCCTGTAAGTCGTAGGCAGTACAGTATGACCGCGGCCGCTGTCGCCCGCGCACATCAAAGTTCGCGTCGCTGCCATTTGATGGGGACGAGGCAGATGGAACACCCGCTCGTCTTTGACTGATCGACCTCTTCCCCGCACAAGCGTTGTGATACGATACAACAAGTTCCCAGCTCTTGTACGAGATGCCCACGCTCGTCAAAGCTTCGCTTCTGTCGCAGTTATCATATCGGGGGCCGGTTGACATATTGCTGACCTCAGGTGATGCCGAAAGTCCCGAGCGATAGTTATAAAGAGGCTGTCTTCTGCGTGTTGGAAAGGTCGTCCAACTGCCTCGAGAAGTCAGATCACCAACGCGAAGATGGCTCCTGTCGTGATGTGGATCGGGCTGGGGAGCATCGGTCGTGTAAGCCAGCGTCACGTGCTCCGATGGGAGGCTAACATCTCCTCTCGAATATCAATAGGCCGCCTGTACTAGACTCACCACGCACGGCAACCTCACCTCACCTCTGCTCCTGTACAACCGCACCCAGCAGCGCGCACACGACCTTGTCGCGCACCTGGCACCCGGCACCGCAGAGGTCGTGCACTCCATCGCAGCTGGCGCCGCCCGCGCAGACATCATCTTCACCTGCGTGAGCAACGACGCGGCCGTGGACGCCACGTACCGCGCGCTCCTCGAGAACCCGGAGGTCATCCGTGGCAAGATCCTCGTCGGGGTGGAGACAGTGCACCCCGCCACCGCCGAACGCACCGCCGAGCGCGTGCGCGCCGCCGGCGCCGCGTTCGTCGCGTGTCCCGTACTCGGTCCTCCCGCCGCTGCAGCTGCAGGCGCGCTGCTAGCCATCCCCGCCGGCCCGCGAGACGCAGTCGCAGCGGTACTGCCGTTGTTGACGGGCGTCCTCGCGCGCGGGGTCGTGGGCCCGTTCGTAGACATGCCAGCGGGCACAGCGCTGCGCATGAAGATCATCGCGAACACCTTCACCCTGGGCGCAGCGACGCTACTCGCCGAGGCATTTGCGCTAGCGGACGCAGCGGGATTGGGCGCAGGCGTAGTGGGGCAGTTCGTAGAGATGAACTTCCTGCAACAGCAAACCGCCACGAACCCGTTCCGCGTGTACGCCGACAGGATGCTGAGCGGAGAGTACTACAAGGCCGGGGAGAATCCCGCGGGCGCGGTGGAGCTGGGTATCAAGGATGCGCGACTGGCGCTGGAGCTCGGGCTTGAGTTGGGCGTGCCCATCCGCGGTCCCGAGACGACCGTGTACTGGGCTGAGCAGGTACTCGGATATGACGGGCGCGGCGGCGGAAGTACCGAGGGCGATATCGCGGGGATGTACGGTGCTGCCAGGAAGGCCGCTGGGTTGGGCTTTGAGAATGGCGCCTAAGAGAGAAAGCGACTCGTCGGCGCGTGAAGACTAGTACAAGCGGCGTTATGTGACGAGTAATAGGTTCTGAAGATATCAAGTCTAAGCAATGTCCAGTCCGGCGCGTCCATGATCATGAGCTTTGAGAAATTTCGCCCAGTGACCCAACCTCCGACTTCGTCAGCTGGCTCGCAGTGTGCAGAGCAGGAGTAGCGCGCAGACAGATAGCACATTGAAATCGACAGCAGCGGCAGCGGTAAACTAGCTCAAAAGTGAACTGGGAGATGACGGTGAGGGAAGGAGGAAGAGAAGCGATCACGGCAGAACGCGTACAATGGTGCAATCGCAATCCACCCCAAGTATATGAGAGACACGAAACCTACATGTTACACTACACAAAAAAAAAAACACGAAAGCGATGACTGGTATTCAGACGCCATACGGTCCAGGATACCCTCTCTGTTGCTGCTGCTGTTGTTGCTGCTGCTGCTGCTGCTGAAGTTGCGCATAATACGCCTGCTGCTGCTGCGGGTCCATCCCTCCCAGACCCTGCATACCCATCCCACCCATACCCTGCATAGCGCCCATTCCCATCTGCTGCTGCTGCTGTTGATGCTGCTGTTGCTGTTGGGCAGCGAGCATCTCCTGCTGACGCAAATACTCCTGCTGGCGCCGCTGCTGCTCCTGGAGCTGCTGTTGCTGACGCAGCATAAGCTCACGTTGCGGATCCATCTGCTGCTGCTGCTGTTGTTGCTGTTGCTGCTGTTGGAGATACTGCTGTTGTTGTTGCTGGCGCGCGGCGAGTTGCTGCTGCTGTTGTTGCTGAAGCATGAGTTGGCGCTGCTGCATCTCGTACTGCTGTTGCTGCTGTTGGTGTTGGTGCTGCTGCTGCTGCTGTTGTTGCTGATGTTGCTGCTGCTGCTGTTGCTGATGAAGAAGGTATTGTTGTTGCTGCTCAGGCGTGAGCGTGCGCGGGTCGATGCCGCCATAGTTCGGCGCCATGGGTTGTTGGGGCTGCGCCTGGAGTGGCAACGCCTGCTGTTGCTGCTCAGGCGGCGCAGGTGGTGGAGGCGGAGGCGTCGGAGGCTTCACGAGTGGAGTGTGGTCGTAGTAGAGCTTAGAGCCTGTGTCGACTTGCCATCTACGAATGTGAGCCGAAGCCTGAAGCACGTAACGCGACGCACAACTGAGTCCCGACGTCCCACTGTGGCCCTCTATCAGCACGCGCAGCAATTAGGAGCGTGTTCCATCTGGACGCGTCCTCGGCGCAGCCGGACTGGATTGTGTCGCGGTCGATGAACGGCGTCGAGCGGTCGATGTCGAGACGTTTGCGCTGCGCGACGGCCTCGCGCTTGAGCTGCTCTGCGAGACGGCGCGAGGGCGAATCTGCACCGAGACGAGGGGTGTGGACAACGATGTCCTTATGTCGCTTCTTGCTTTCGATGAGCATGTTCGGGTTCAAGACGCGTCCAGCGGTGTCCGAATTCCGCAGCGCCTCTCTTTCCGTTACACCGCGTTTGCTCTATGCGCTCAGTTTCTCTCTACTGCAATATGGTCAGGCATTAACCTCGAGCTCGCCGAAGCACTCGAAAGTACTCGGAACGTTATAATCACACAGGAAGGAGCAAAATCCAAGACCCGTACTTGCTGTTGCTCAGCAAACGATTTTTTCCACGATCATGGACACCATATGGTTTCATCGTATCTCCTTGAGTAGGCTTACTCGTAGGATGCATTGCCTCTGTACAGCACAGAATTCCGGACGACGCGCCGGGCTGCTTCTCCGGCCCCTTTGCTCGGGAAAGCAACAGCGGCAAATGCTGGACGCCTCGTGTCCGCAAGGAACCACTCTCTACCTCGATCACCCATCGTCGCCTTCCAAATGACTGTCGTCGCCTTCAGTATCGGCTCCTTCGGAGACATCATCGCCGTCCTCCAGCTCGCATGGGACATCCGCAAGTCGCTCAGCGAAGCGTCCGAGTACTCAGACGAGATCAACGCGCTCATCGGCGACATCGACTCCTTCACGCACGTCCTACAAACGACAAAAGAGCGTCTCACGAACGCGACGAACGTCCCGCCGTCCTTGCATCGCGGGCTGTCGCACGCGTTGAAGAACTGTCGCGTCGTACTTGAGCGTGTGCAGAACAAAATACGCCAACATCGGAGGGACAATGACGGCAAATATGGAGCTCGGGTGTACAAAGCGCTCTGGGCGGTGTGCGCGTGGAATGTCCTGGGCGGGAAGGCGGATGTGGAGGCTCTCAAGAGGCGTCTCGCCGAACAACTCGCTGTGATCGACACGTTGCTCAGTGTGCTCAACAGGTGTGGAGCTGAACGACGCATTTGCGTATCCAGCCTAGCTGAAGTACACCGATAGTTCTGCCCTGGAGGCGATTGACCGACGAGCACAGGCTGACGGGCTCGTCCTCACGCGAATCCTGGCCTGCGTCGAAAGTTTCCCATCGCTGATCAAATACGACGTGACGGACGTCCCGTTCCGGTTCTTCAATGCCGAAGGAGAGGCGCTCCAACCTTTCCGTAACCTAGCTTGGCCAGTGCGTTGCCTGTCTATCCTCTCGCGACCGAGCCGTGACAACCCTTTCTGCAGCACCTCCAAGTACTCGTCACGGAGATGAACGCTAACTGCACGACTGGGAAATTGAACTTGGAGAAGAACAAGATACAAAGCTGGTGCGTGCCATGCCTCTCGTCTATGTTATGTTCTCATGCGCAGGTAAAGCTTGATGCTCAAGTCTCCCGACTGTCGCTGCGAGTTCTGGTTCGATTACTACATATATGAGGATCCTCGCGCATTCGGTTCTCCGTGTGTCCTGGTGTCTCCTCTATTTCACGGCATACGTGAACAGGGTCGAATCAGCGACATCTGCTTCTATCCTACTAATCGCCGAGACCAAGTACTCCCGGATGGAAGGGCGGTAAGACACCGTGGGCACCCGATCCACCACACCACACAGCATACGTGGGCTATGCAGCGTGCGTGGGTGTGGAGCGGAGCCCACCAACCCATCCTTCGGAACTTTGTGCTAAACCTTTGTACTGTTGACCCCCCCGATACGAAGCGAAGGGGGTTGCGGGGCGATTGGGAGGGTGTTACGTGGTTTGGCTGTTAAAGATACCGATTACTGAGTACAAATAGAGACACGTGTCCTCGGTCTACTTTATCTGCCCTAACTCTGGTGCTGCCTACCTGTAACAGCGACTACAACCCTCGTCAAGCAGTACCAATCTCCTATGTCGTGCAGGCGCAATCTTCGACTTTCATGTGTGTCAGACTCTGCTCTCCCTTCGAGTTCACCGGCACTCCAAGGGGAAATGGATACGTCACCCTATAAAGTGACTCAGACACTTGCTTACAGCGCTATGCGAACCATCCTCACCCTATTCGAACATTGAAATCTGTAGATCTCCATCGGCGGCAAACATGTGCTGATAATTGCACCGTCCGGCAGAAGCACCTTCGCCGTGAGATCGAACGGACATCAACGTTCGCGAAGCTGAGTCTGCATTAGGCAGCTACTTTACCTTGAGGTCCCCCATTAGCTTGGAACATCTAACCCATGCATGAGATGGGACAATGCCATCCTTTCGACCATCTGCGAGTGCCGCAGAATGTCGGTGAAGAACGGGGATCGAGGACTTCGTTACTGAGATCCCTCATTACGCATATAAAGCCTGGCTGCATCTACCTTCAGCCATATGCAGGCATGCATGTGGAATTTGCCAGTCAATCGTACGTTTTCGAATTCGTTTGTGGCGAATACTCGCTCCAGGTCGACGTCGTCCACGCACGCCAGTACAAGACCGACATCGCAATAAACGAGTGTCATGAGCGATCCTAAAATATCCTCCGTTGGCGTAGGGACTCGGAGACAATGGACACACCGTGCGCCAGTAGTGCACGGAAAGTTGGGAACGCTGCTGCACATGCGTTGCACGAGGTATCTGCCGGGTACCTGATAACGTGCGGCTTCAGTGCCTGCCAGTAAGTCTACAGAGTACCCACAGATGATTTGGAGGTAATTATAAGATCTTGTGAAGGTTGTGCTTCGCGGCGTACGCGGGCGCCAACCTGACAAGACCTCGAAGTTAGTGGCTGCGCGCAACGGTCTGACAAAGATCCATACAGGGAGCGGAAAACGTGCAGGGACAGTAATCCATTCTTGTTCATGAAGTTTCCCTTTAGTCGCTTCGTAGTGTATTGCCATGTTTGGAGGAGAGGTCGGTCCAAGAGGATTCGGGAAGCGGGGCGCGTTGAGGACAAGCAGAGCTGGAGCGACGCTTTTATACCCAGGAGGATACAACGCTCCGGAAATTAACAGCTTAAAGTACAACTGATACGGAGTTTACACTGCCTGCTCCATTGTCGCGTGACGGAAAGCGAGAGTTGTAGGACAACACCCACAGTCCTACGATTACAACGGCTAGGCCGAGCTCTCCGTCTGTTTGTGGCGGCGTACTAATAAGCCTCCAGTTTGGAAAGGGGGGAACTTGGCGTTGTATTCCGATGGGCGACGCGAAGGAAGAGACAAGGAGCACAAGAGCAGTCGGAAGATCCCGCGGTCCGCGGAGAACGACGGGCGTCAAGTTCCCCGAACTCGCCGGTAGGCGCCTTTCGCGCGGTACCCGCGATGCGGGTAAATATATTACTAGCTAGCTCACTGGGTGCGGGCGGGTCCTAGCAAAAGCAAGTCAACGAAGCCGACCACCACCACATATTAGGCAGCTGCATGTCCGCCCGTATGCAACTGCAATGCGGAGGTCTCTCAACGAAATGCCGTCGCTACTGGAACTTATACAGGACACTTGCGAGCTCAAGCCCGACGTGCAGATGTGCATCAAACAGAGTTGCGGCATCACCAGACGATGCCACTAGTGATTTACAATGCCGTCGTACACATTTTGTTGCGAAGAGTTCAAGCGAAGCTGCTCGTGACCACCCAGCTCACGTCGTCATTGAACGACGCTGCAGCATCGAAAGTATGCACGCCACCATTGCTCGCAATGTCGAGATTGTTGTCAAAGTGGCGGAAGTAGCGCGTGGGGTAGTTGAACGAGCGAATCGAGTTGCCCTGGCCGTTCAAGCCGGCCTGCGGGCAGAACGTTGCGTCCTCCTTGAACTGCTTGCTGCCGTCGTTCGCGTTGAGGAGAAGCACGAAGTTGTTGTGGCGCAGGAAGCTGCCGGGCGTGTCTTTTGACTGGAACGAGATGCAGCCGCCGTTCGCGAGACCGGATACGACCGTCCAGCTCGCCTGCTGCTTAAGCGTAGAGTTGCTCGACGACGTGACCACCTGCGTCGCGACGGCCGTACCAGAGTGCGCGAGGAAGCGCGTCGTGCAGCAGGCCGTGGTGGCACGCAACGAGACGGATGAGCCGACGCTGATCGCGGGACCGCTGACGAGCGACGTAGTGGCATACTTTGCCGCGACGATGTTCGCCTGCACCGAGTTCTCCGTCGCGTCGGACGGGAAGCCAGAGGTCATCACGCCCTCGTAGAACGTGCCCTGCGCGCCGTTGCTGTTGTCGCCTCCGATACCGAGGATGATAGCGCCCTCCTTTTTCATCGGGTTGTAGCCCGACGCGGTCGGACGCACGCCGCTGTAGAACGTCGACAGCGAGCCAGACGCAGCGTTCGCACCGCGCAGCGCCCAGTGGTTCGGCTGACCCTTGACAATCGCAGTGAAGAATCGGTTCGTGATCGTCGGGTCGCTGGGATTGTTGCCTGTGGTGTTACCGGAGAACAGGCCGTTCTCAAGGTCGGCCATGAGCCACGGCCCGCTGCCAGAGCCGGTGCCCCAGGTGGTACTGGTGCCGAAGTAGATGGCCTCCATGTGCCCGTTTCCCGTGTCGCGGCTGTTGGTCTCGGCGTTGCCGTAGTCGAAGCAGCACGCGCCGTTGAAATGCGTCCCGTCGAGAACGGCGTACATGCCCTCCGCCGCATCGCCCGTCGCGATACCGCTGACGGCGTTGTTGCGGTAGCCGGTGCCAGGCGAGATGAACACGCCGTACGCCTTCTGGCCGTTGAGCGTGACCGGCGCGCCCGTCGCGCTGGCAAGGTTGTCGGCGCCGTTGGACTCTGGGCCGTTGAAGCCACCAGCAGGAGCCTGGGTGAGATGGTTGCCGCGGCCAGACTGGTCGAAGATAGTCGTGATCAGGCAGGTCGTGCCAGAGCAGAAGGAGTCCTGCGCGGCGGCGTTGGCGACGCCGCCAGCAGACAACGGCGCGATGTTGGTGGTGGCGCCGTCAGAGCCGCGCTTCACCTGGTACAGGGCGCCGTTGAAAGCACTGAAGAGGGCCCGGGTGGTACTGTGCGCGGCAACGCATGGGGTGCCCCCGGAGGCGAAGATGTCGCAGGGCGCGGCGGCGCTCGTGGCGACGAGGCCGAGCGCGAGTATGCAAGCACGCTGGAGGCTTTGTCGCGAGAACATATCTGACCACTGTCTGTGGGGGAAACAGTGGAGGTGCGGCGCGCCGCCTCGCCTGCGAACGTTTTTGAAGACGAAGCCATTGACGTCGACGAGAAGCGACCCGTCACGCGCATTCGACGGGGTGACCTCGGGTGTTGTGCACGCTACGACCGGGGCGCGACAGACCAGCACCTGATCATGACTGTGAGACCGTTATTGCATGTGGACGCGCTGGCAAAAGAAATATGCATAGATTCCGAGATCCATAGTACGGCATTGGAACGAGCTTCAAGCGAGGTCATGCGCAACCGTGCTGAAATATCGTCGTGTGCGTCGTACGGCTCCGGCAAGAAGAAGGCGGGCCGTGACGACATGCGGACCGTCCCAATACGGGCCGGGAGCGACGCGTGCAACACCTGGGAACGCAGCGCGAGGTGGAGACGGGTTAAGCAGCTTCTACGGTTCTTGTTGTGAAGGGCGCCCTGTAACAGTGGAAGTCGGCGAGTCCGACTGCGACCGGCTTCAGGTTGCGGCGATATCCCCTCTGCTATGGCGCGTCCCCTCCAGCATTAAATATTAGATACAGGTACCAGTGACGGGCCATGGTGAAGCTAGAACCGCGGAAACGTCGGTGCTGTCGATGAGCGTCTCGTAGTACGCGAGTCGAGACTGTCCCGTAACGCGTCAAACTCCCATCGGTCGGACGCGGAGAAAAAAGAAGCAGAAGAGGGGAAAGAACATTTCGATCGGAGCTTGTGACGTGTCGGACGGAATTTTGGCCGTTGTGTCCGTGCCTCCAATAAACATCATGGAAACTCTCTAGTTTCACCACGTATACAAGCCACCGAAGTGTCGCGACATGTCTCAGGTAAGTTGGTCATTGTTTTAAATTGGAATAATGCATTTGTAAAGATCAGAGTATGAATCCGAGCCTCGTTCCTCAGCGATGCGCTTTCGCTCAGATCACCGTAAGATGAGCAGCCCTTCAAGTGTTTCACGCATTCTCTGGTCACGGTGGTGAGTGCGGAGTTTCGGCGCGCGTTTTGACTTTGTCATGATGATGGTGCGATGTGGTCATCGATCCGTTCCTCGATTGCGCGCGCGTCGCTGAGAACGATGGCGACGACGACGACGGGGCCTATCCAGAGCCCGATCTCTGTCTTCACCGACATCGGCGCCTATCGCACGTGGCGCGCCGAGCAACGCACAGCTGGCATCCGAGTCGGGTACGTGCCCACGATGGGCGCGCTGCACGCCGGGCACACCGACCTCGTGCGCGCGAGTCTCGCGGCGAACGACAAGACGGTGGTCACCATTTTCGTGAACCCTGCCCAGTTCGCGCCGCACGAGGACTTCGCGTCGTACCCCCGCACGCTCTCGTCCGACCTCGCCACGCTCGAGTCGCTCGCCCCGCCAGAGTCGCTCGCCGTCGTCGTGCCCCAGGTGCGCGATATGTATCCGTCGGGCATCACCCAGGACGTCGCCCAGCAGAAAGGCACTTTTGTCTCCGTCGACGGGTTCGCGCACCAGATGGAGGGCGCGGCGCGTCCCACCTTCTTTCGTGGCGTCGCTACCGTCGTCACGAAGCTCTTCAACCTCGTACAGCCGGACAACGCGTACTTTGGTCAGAAGGACATCCAGCAGGCTCTGCTCCTCCGCCGTATGGTCGGCGACCTCCTCATGACATATCCGACGCCACGAACGCTGCATATTATCCCTACAACTCGCGATACTACGACAGGTCTCGCGTTATCCTCGCGCAACGCCTACTTATCCGAAAAGGAACGCGACTTTGCGCCTACCCTCGTCAGCGCTTTACGCGCAGGCTCGACCGCTGCAGCCCCGCTCGCGACTGCACGAGGACTCGTCGAGGAGCGCGTACGACAAGCAGAGGAGCAGGGCGTACACATGCGCCTAGACTACGTCTCTCTAAACGATCCGGATACGTTCGACTCTCTTACGGACGAGCAGTACGCCGCCCTACGCGACGCAGAGCTTACAGACGGGCCGGGCAAGCCTATAATATTCAGCGGCGCCTTGTGGGTCGGCAAGACCAGGCTTATCGACAACTTAATACTCGGAGACACGAGCAGTATCATATATTGATTGCGCGCGCGTTCTTCGTTCTGCACTATGTATGGCGCGTTTGGCGCTGCGAAGAGGGCTGGTTGTTATTCTGTATAGTACAGTGATTCATCGCGGCGTTTTCACCCAAGCGTCATCGAGCTCGTTACTGCAAAAGACTCGCTTTGAAGCACTGCGAGCTCTATAAGCTTGAGCAACTGCAAGATTTGTATGGCTTCCTAGACCGTTTTCGCAGCGCCAAACCGGCTTTGCGCGCTTCTTGCCTCACAACAGCATGCTTGTCGAACTCCCAGTCGAGCTTGTCCGCCAAATTATCGAGCTAACAGCGCGCGATGCGCTCGACGACGACCTTGGCTGGCTGGCCACTTCGCTCGCTCTCGTGTGCCGCGATGTGCACAGGTGGATCCTCCCGATCTTCTACCACACCGTGTTACTCTACGGTGCCGCCGAGACGATGATAGCTTTGGACTCATTCAAGCCAGCACCTCCTATGGCGCATGTTAAATGCTTTATGCTCGTAGCCACTGCTAAGTACAGCAGGCAGTTGCACCCCGAGGCGCTCGCGTCATTCTCAAACGTCCAGACGTTTGCCGTCGACCTAATCAGCTTTCGTCGCCTTGCGGAGGTCAAAGATTTCCGCCCCACTCGCCTCATTTACTGGCCGACTAGATGGGCCACCGTCGTGCCAACAGTCCATGACGACCAAGTCTTTCGACATCTCACGCACTTCCGCTTCAGCGCTCCTCCGTGGCACGCAACGTCAACAATAGCAATTCGCCTTCCTCCATCTTTGACTCATGTCTTTCTGGACGTGACCGTCACCCTGTACAAGGCCACTCGATCTACCGTCGCGGACCGGTTCATTCGAGAATACGTCTTGACCCTTCCTCGCTGCGAACGGGTAGTTGTACGTCTCTATCCTGCATCGGACAGCATGGGCCGGCCCCTATTTGACGAGGTCATCGCCACGCTCCGCTCGTTGCGGGATCCCCGAATCTACCTGTTTAACGACCCGAGTAAGCCTCTCACCGGCACGCCGCTCTGGGAAAACGCAAGGGGCATGTTCAAGGCGTGCGCGACGGAGATGCGAACTGGAGTTGATGTTTGGGAGTCAGGCTTCCAACTGTACGCTCAGGCTGGCGATGAGGAATGACGAGCGCCGGGAGATGTACCCCATTCGTCACAGTCGCATTCGCTCTTTACTGTGTCGGCCGCACTTCTACCTCAGATGGATGACTGGGCTACTCTACGCTTGCCAGATTACAGCGAATGTCGATTACTTTGCGATGTCATATGCTACGCATGTTCGCAGACCGCACGATCTCTCCAAGCGCGCGCACGATGGCCCGGGCGGCGGCTCGAGTATCTTTCTGCGATGACGATGGACGATGACCACCGTTCTGCCTCCCACTGCCTTGGCTTTGCATCGCGGTTGCTACTTATCGGCGTGCGTGGTGCGAACGAGTTCGACTAAAAGCGATTGTCTGGACGTAACCTGTAGCTCTATGTACTCCCAACATGATATGATCTCACTCGGCGACGGCATTGCGTGCACGCAGGACGTCTCGCGGAAGTTGGATGTTTCGCGCTTGACGGTGACGAGTGCAGACCTGCTCGGCCAGCGATTCCGGTCCGTCACCTGCCTCAGCAGCGACGTCTACGAGCGGAGCAACAAGACCTATCTCCTGCCTAATGCGTCTAGCCTCGTGTTGATTCAATTTGTCTGCGTGGCCAGAGACAATGCAATGAAGCGTGCTTCCGCCGGAACCAGCCGGCGCGGCGACTGTCCGCTCGAACACAACGTCTGCCGAGCGTGGTCTGTGGCGACACCGAAGCGCATAAAAAGGCGGCTGCAACGATTGATTCTCCGCATTGCCCACTTGACTCCCACCATCACTGAGCAATTTCTCATCGATTTACGATGTTCCCCACCGAAGCCCTCACGCACTTCGTCGCCGCCGCGCTCGCCGTTAGTGGCTTTGCTGCTGCGCGACTCTTTACCAACCCTGCTAGCGCCAACGCGCCCGAAAACCCTGCCGCTGCTGTGGTTGCTGCTCCGTACGTTCCATCGATCGCGTCGTGGTTGACGTTGTGGCTGACTGAACTTCTGCAGTGCGGACACCACCAACGCCAGCCAGCCTCCTCAGTTCGCCACCGAGGTCATCCCTCCACCCGAAGTCCAGGCCCCCGTCGGTCACCCGCTTCGCCGCACGAGGACGGTGTACAACACCGACAGCGAGACGTTCATCTGGGCCGAGAACCCGTTTCCTCTCCCGACCAGGCCCAATTTCCCACCTCCCCCGCCACCGGGACCCAACGGTCCAGGACCTGGCTTCGGACCCGGAGGTGGACCTGGACCGTACCCAGGCGGAGGAGGCGGTGGCGGCGCGCATGGTCACGGTCGGCGCCGCAGGCGCCACGGCCGTACTGGTGCTGCCCCCGCTGCTCTCCCTCCAGTTGCTCCCGCCGCGGGCAACCAGCCTGGACCGACGCAGAATCCTCCCTTCACCGGTACCGGAAATGTCCTCGGCGGCGCTGCTAATGGCAATGGCCCCCAAGTCGCTGTGGCTGTCGGCGCGCCCATGCATGGGCCTGCTCCCAAGTACGCTGCGCCTATGCAGCGGCCTCGCTCTTCTATTATTCCTGGTCCCGGCGCCGTCAATCACCCCTACGCGTACTTGACGTCCTCCACCAACCCTCAGGCTCCTCGTGCGCCACGCGCGCCGCGCAACCCTGCTCAGGCGCGCCGCGGAAGCGTCGACTCGTCTCAGTCGTCGCACTCGTCTCATTCGACTGGGTCGAAGCGCAAGCGCAGCAACGAGGGGAGGGAGTGCGGCGAGGAGCGCAAGACCAAGCGGCGCTCAGTAGGGACGGAGTCGAACGTCGGGTCCACAACGGACGCGGCTACTAGCGCTCCTACAGCGGCGAGGACGCCGACGACGCTTGTAATTACACTTACGCCGCCGACTCCTGCTACGCCTCGCAGGGAGCAGCCCTTCACCATGTCCGGAGTTGCCGGACGCCCCAATCCAACACTACTGACGGCGGCCGTTGGCCCGCGTACTCGCGCCTTTGACAACAACGCCCAGGCGGTACGTTTCTTTGTCTCTTTTCCGCCTTCTTCGCTGACTCTCTGCCAGGGCTCGTCGTCTTCTGCGTCGCATGCCTCTCCTTCCACTGCCGTCGTGAGTATTGCATCTGCCGTCATGTCTCGCTCGTATCTCACGCACCTTCCAACAGCCATCTACCCCAGCCGGTCCAGTCCGCACCGCCTACCCATCCGTGCGCCAGGCGCCGTACGCTCGCCCCTCCTCAACCGCATCTCCGTCCCCGCGCGCCGACGGCACGCGTCCAACGCGCCGTGGCTGCCGCGCCGGACGTCAGGTGCAGGAGCGCAAGGCCCGGGCTGCTGAGCGCTCCTCTCAGAATGGCGACGCGGAAGGCGACGAGGACGAGAACATGGACGACGCCGGCGACGATAATGAGTCGTAGGTGTACCGGACTTGGGGTATATATCCTCGACGACGCCACCTCCTCGTTTCACTTGATACCGTCTCATTGTGCCACCTTCACGACTTTTCCGTTATCTCCCTCTCTTTCTTTTTGCGCTCTCTTCACGTCCTTCTCTGCCTTTCCCGATCCCTTGTCCTGTATCGGACGATCGTAGCTCATCGTAGCTCTCGTCCAACCCCTGCTCGCCGCCTGTACTGTCTGTCGCCCATCTGATCGTAGCTCTTGTAGCTCTCAGATGCGCGCTCACTCACTCATTGTGTTCTACTTTCGTTCTTCTCTCTTCGCGTTGTTGGGCTCTAGTGTACGATAACCAGGTCCGAGTCGATACACGTGTACTCAGTCTCTTCCTTTCTCCTGCTTTGGTCTCTGAATTCAAGAACTTGCTCTATCTCATCTTTCGATCTATATGTCTGCGCGAGTCTTCTTGAGCGTGAGAGCGAACTTCCCGTGTCCAAGGACGGCGCGGCTTCAAACGCGCCAACGCCGAGGACTCGGTCCGGCCACCGCACTTGGCGCTGACCGCGTCGAACCGTGCCCTCGTAGGAGGCCAGACAGTCACCGCCGCCTCTCCTTACGCTGTGTTTCAGCGCGCTCATGAAACGCGGCAAGAAGGCCCGCACCGTCAAGCAAGATGATGACCAAAAACTGTGGCGCCGTTCGCTAGATCCAGTCGAGGTCTGGGACTCTGATCAGGAGTGGGAGGTGCGTCGCCGTTGCTCGAGCGTGATAGGAGATCTGATCTTTAATATTGTCCAGGTCGGCGAGATTGTAGACGTCTGGGACGACCCGATGGACCCCAAGCGCGCCAGCAGGAAGTACAAGGTCAGCTGGATCGACTGGCAGCGCGAAGACGGCTCGAATACGACGTGGATGTCCGAGCAAGAATGCCAGGACTCGCTCCCAAATATCCTCAAAGCTTGGAAGTCCAAGTACTCGCAGGGCAAAGCGAAGCTGCCTCCGCTCCCAGAGTCCCACCAGACCTCGCTGTTCCATCTCGACCTCGAGGAGACGCTTCTGAATATACACTATGTTCCTCTGACGACCCCAGCGACGTCCACGTCGCGCAAGAGGAAGACACCGCCAAGTAGAGTTGTGGACGACGACGATGACGAGCTGGACATCATTGACATGGCAGCACCATCGCCACCCAGAGCTGCAACACCACCCCAGCCAGCTGTTAGAATGGTATGTATTGCTGTATCCAATACTCCGTGCGCTCAAGTAATCTTGCAGCGGAAAAGTGTTCGTGCGGTATCTGCATCGACACAGTCCAGTCGCGCTGTCAGTGAGGAACTACCGACACAATACGATGTGCGTGGAAATCACATATTAGTATGATCCACACTGACGGTGTTTTTTTAGTCGCCGTCGCCACCACGCCCTGCGCATCCAGTCCCAAGCAGCAGCGGCAGCCCATATAAACGGCCGCGCATACCTCCTATCAACACAACTCCCGCGAGGCGTCCATCCATCGCATCCACTTCTACTCCTTCATCTTCCCGCACCTTGGTCAATCCTGTCAGCGCGCCTAGCTCTTCGCATCAAGGCAAAAGCAGAGGGAAGGGCCAGAGCAAAGTGACCATCATGAATGACTGGGACACTGGCGAGGCCTCAGTGATTACCGTTCTGAATGAGGTCGACGACGAGGAGGGACCCCCACTTCCCGAATGGTTCAAGTACCTCGAAGCCAAATATCTCAGGTGCGCCGTTTTCGCTCGCAGTGAGTTCATCTGACCCCCATGTATCTGTAGGGATGACGAGACGACGATCGACTCTTCATTCTTCGCGGCCTGCGATGGATCGACAGGGCGCTGCACTAATCCTGACGCATGCGACTGCCAGAGTGACTCGACGCTCAAGAACGACGTCGGAGAGCGCATCGTCGCCTACGACCGCCAGGTACACCGCCTCTTTGACGCCTTTCACCACCTGCTCACGCACTGATTTGCAGCGCCGTTACACGTTCCCCGCACCAGGAGGCGCGCTGGTCATCGAGTGCAACGAAGCATGCGAGTGCGAACCAGATACGTGCGTCAACCGCGTCGCGCAGCGTCCACGCGACGTAGCGCTGCAAATCTTCAAGACGGCAGACGCAAATGCAAGGGCAGCGCAGCGCGGATGGGGCGTGCGCGTGACGGAGCGACTGCAACGCGGCCAGGTCATAGGGCTGTACACCGGCGAGCTCATGTGCGTTGTGTTGTGTTTCTTGTGTCTTCGAGGCGATCTGCGCCTGATCGTTGTTGCCTGTAGACCGAGGGTGAAGGCGCATCGACTCAAGGCGCCGCAGAAGCATTACGTGTTCGACATTGACTTCAACGAGAACGCCGAGCAGGACGACGATATGAGCGAGAAGTGGTCCGTACTGTCGTACAACTGCGGTGAGCCCAAGGCTCCTCGTTGTGCATAGCGCAGCTAAATCGGTTTATAGGGAACTGGTCTCGCTTCTTAAAGTACGTCGAGCACCATCCCCTTGCCGTGCAGCCCCGTTGAGCAGCTTGCAGTCACAGTTGCGACCCGAACGTCCGTCTCTATCCTGTTCTCTTCGACCATCCTCAGGTAACCGCATGCGTTGTTTTCACGTCGTATGCTCACACACTATAGCAGATCCCAAAGCTCGCGTTCGTCGCTGCGAAGGACATCACGCCCTTCGACGAGCTCGTCATAGACTACCTTGATGCCGCCGGCGTGCGCACCGCCGCTTTGAAGCGCGAACGCCTCAAACGTCCGAAAGATTCTACTGCGTGCTTGTGCGGCGCCGGACCCGCCAAGTGCCGCAGATGGTTTCCTGGCTGAACGCTTTCAAGTTGTTGTGCTGTCGTGCTTTCTTGATCTGCTTTCCCTCTCGCTTTCGGATTCTACCTACTGGACTGTATTTGTATGGATTATTCGCGCGCGCGGAAGTTGCGCTGCACAAAGATGTATCTCTAGTATGTCGATATATACGTTCGTGTTGAGTCCCACGCTGAAGTTCGAACACCGCTGTTCGCGGTTGTCTTCATCTTGTGCACTTCCATGGCACATCCCTCCGACATGCTCTCGCTACCACTAGAGCTCATCAGAGAAATCATCGAGCTGGTGGCCTACGACGCTATAGGCCAGGACCTGGCGTGGGTAGCGAGTGCGCTCGTAGTGGTCAGCCGCGACATTCGCGCATGGGTCCATCCTATCCTATACCACACCATCCATATCCATCTGCACAACGACGAAGCCCTCCTTCGGCTCCTGGACTCCAAACCGTCTGAGTTTTTTGCCCCTGTTCGTCACATTATACTCGTCGACTGCTTCCCCGGGACAAGAATAGCACAACGTTGCCTCGCTCGTCTTCCGAAGGTCAAAACCTTCACTGTCGATGACGAAGGCTTCCAGGCCTTGAAGACGCAATATATGAACATCCGTGCACGCCGTATAATCATGACGTTTGCCGCCGAACCAGGGGTGCTCAACGGACGCCCGTTCGAACCGGTCACCCACCTGCGCTTGTTGCTCTGGAGAGACTTCGGTCTGGACTGGTCATATAGGTTCTCCAAGATGCCTAGACTATCGCATATCGTGTTCGACCTTTGGGCAGCCTCCACTGTATCGATCCTCGAAGTCAACGTTCGCGCCGCGCTCGCCGCGCCGTCCTGCCAGCGTGTTGTCGTTCAGGTAATCGACCAGGACTCGAAGGACGAGGAGGAGGCGAACCAGCGTTATGTCACTGTCATAAAGGTATTACGACTCTTCAAGGACTCACGCGTGTACGCTGCCCGCGTTCACAATCGACATTTGGGGGAGATGACACTTCGAATGACATTGGATAGCCATGCACGTACGTGTGCCCGCGAAGCTCTGCAGGGCGCTGATCCATGGAGTATTGGAGAGCGCGTCATGTAGTGCTCATTTCATTCGATGCTGAATCTTCGCTATCA
>KV426036.1:116451-146548 GCA_001632375.1 Exidia glandulosa HHB12029 | reverse complement strand
ACGCACATAGACAACGCGGTCGACAACGCAGTCCTCTGGGAGGTCCTCGCTGATACCAGCCGGTACCGGCGCCTTGTGGTAAGGCGACAGGTTACCCAACGAGTTCGCGACGCTCGTTGGAACGGTGTACGTCGCGCCGAGAACGAAGGGAAGAGCGGCGGTAGCGAGAACGGCGCGCATGGCTGACGAAGAGGAAGGGGTGCAGGTGCGTCGCCAGCGCCGGCCGTGCGCGCCGTATTTTTATAGCGGATGCACATGCACAGCGCCGGCCGGTGGCCATCATGATTGACATCGGCGCCATGCGGCACCCGTTGTTCTTATCGCTCCACGATTGAGGACGGGTGCAGTCACGGACATAAGCAATCCTCTCCTGGAGTTCCTGGAAATGAGGTCAAGAAGAGTTCAAGAAGCTGAGCGAGTAACTGGAAATGACGAGCTCACTGAGGGGTCTGACATTCACTGTATCCCGTACGGCGTCGTTCTGTTGCAGACAGCGAAGGTTCACGCCAGGACGGCGCTGTAACCGATTGGTTCTCCTCGAGACTACGCCTGACTCTCCGTCGCCGAGGAAAATTTGCCTCGCCGTACAAGATCGCAGGATTCGAGCCGAGGTTACACTGGCGTTCTGTTGTCCCGATGTGTCGGCGTGCGCGTAGAGACGTACGCGGCACGATGGACAAGCGACATCAATATCGTGTTGCGCCAGATGAAGGAGGGTAGCGACTTGGCGAACCTACGCCAAAGCCGAGGAACTCAGGTCAGAACTTCACCGACCATGAATAGAAG
The DNA here is from genome assembly GCA_001632375.1 of Exidia glandulosa HHB12029. Lineage (NCBI taxonomy): Eukaryota > Fungi > Basidiomycota > Agaricomycetes > Auriculariales > Exidiaceae > Exidia > Exidia glandulosa. The sequence goes on along the minus strand of KV426036.1, from coordinate 145,762 downwards.
GAGTAGAAGCGGCAACGCACAAAGGAACGGGGTTTCACAGTAAGTACTGTGAGATGGAGCACAGCAATGTCAGAGCACCATGACTCGAGGACTATCAAGTGAAGCAGTCGTCATGGAGTGGAAAAAAATTGATACAGCGTCTGAATCATGAAGCCAGGTGCATAGCGCAAGCTTGGGTCATGCTGAACAAACGCAGCCGGTGTAGCATTAGAGCTACTGGTCAGAAACGTTGCAGAGGAAGCAAAAGCGTCAGCGAACGTTGTGGTCCGCGGTCAAGAGGTGCCGCGGCAGGTGCCGCGGCCAGCGCCGAGAAACTCGTTCCTTTCTTGACCTTTTACTATTACCCTGGTCCGGAACGCGGCCCACGCGCACAACGAATCTATAGACACAGCTACTCGGTATCCCTTCGTATACTACCTCAAGCAAGCGCCGTCCGATGTTCGAGTTCCAGGATTTACTCAGTCGGCTTATGACCTATTCAGAATAACTACTGCTGTCTGGACATGTGACGCCGCCTTGACATCAACGAGGGCTGTACCCCGCACTCCAAGTATGGCGACACGCCCAGGGCATTAGCTGTGTCGGTTACAATCGGGCGGGGGACGGGACCGCTCATGGACCCACTTTGACAGCGGAGGCTGGCTCCTTCTCTTACACACCACCGCTCATCTCCTCGCCGTATCATACAATGAGTAAGCTCTACGTGCAGATAATGCGTGACGCTCTAACCACTTCACCTAGCTCCTACAACGATCAAATTGGTTGCCCGCGCCTGGCTGTTCGCGACTTTCGTGGCCCAGCTCTACGCTATCTACGTTACCTCAGCGTACCACTTTACAACGAGCTGGGCTGTCAACTATTTCCTCTTATGTGAGCCCTCAACTTCCGAGTCCTGTGCGATGCTGACATATATACGCCCCTTCGCAGCACTCCCTGTGACCGGCCTCGTTCTACTCGTCAACGTCACACGCGCGCGCTTCGCCTACGCCTATGACAGTCCTGAGCTTTATCAATTCTCAGTCCGTTTTTGGCCGATCATGAGCGTCTTCCTCTGCGTCTGGTGGACCGTCTGCGCCTTCGTGATGCTCGCCGACTCGATTAAATCCTGCCCGGATGACAATACTGGGTCTGTCCCGCCCGTGAACCCACGTCGTGCTTGATCTCTGAATACGGCGCAGTGTCTGGCGCGTCGTTCGATGGATCTGCGAGGAGACGCAGGACCGCCACATTCTGATGCTCGCCAATATCGTGGCTTGTCCGCTTTTCGGCGTCTTCGCGCTTGCAGTCAAAGGCGTAACAGAGCAGGTACGTGTTGAGTCGATCCTGCTACCTGTCCACTATTCTGAGTTTCACCTTTTCCCCTAGACTCCTACTAGCACTTCAGACGGCGAAGCCAAGGATGAGGAAAAGTTCTCTGCGTCGTCGATGAGCGAGATTGTGTAACGCTCAGGATGTGACATACGACAGGTCTTTCCTTCAGTCTTCCATGTGGAGTAGATCGTGCCGAGTTGCGTGAGCGTCAGGCATCTTGCAACGTTCCCACGTTTACCGGGAACGTACCGTTCGCTCTCTTAAAACTTGAAGCTTGAAGTCCAGCCGCTATTGGGTTCTATATTTGCTACGCAGCTTCCTGGCCGTGGCAGACCGACTCGGTCCCTGACCTCCTTTCTCTCCCGACCAGCATGACGAACAATGACCGTCTTAGACTTTCACGTCCGTCGCAGCCTCCCTTCCCTTTGAACGATCTTCCTAACCCATGTGCAGCAAGAGTCATCACACTAGTTATAGTCGCGTTCAGCGTCTTCACCGTGGCGCTGAACATTGCGCTCATCGTGCTCGTCAACCTGGGCGAAACCGCCCCTGTGAAACCACTACGTATATTTCTTCTAGGTGCGCATGTCCAAGAGGAACATCGTGGTCTTCTTAATTCCCCAATACTCCAGTGTGTCCGATATGGTCACTGCCCATCGTCATCGTCGGCGTATTACACGCCCGCCTCCGCTTCCCGCCAGATTCGCCTGAGTATCGAGCTGTTCTGACACGACTCTCGCCCTATGTGTGGGCTGCTACTATTGCGTGGTTACTCACCATGGCCGTCCTGACTGCCGGGAATATCGTATCTCGTCACAAATGCCACCCGCGAGGTGAAGACTCGCAGCAGCCCAACATCTGCGACGTCGTACGGAACGTCCCCTTCCTGTACGGCGCGTACTTGTGGGGCCAGCTTGCCTTCGGCGGCATCGTTGCGATCGTTAGTAACGGTGCTCAAACGCCCAATGGACAGGTACGAAGAGCCCGCCTCCGAGTCGTCTCGCGCTCACTCAACTGACAATCTGCAGATTCGGCTGAGCCGGGAGGATGGTGTCTGAGGCGACTTCGAGAGGTCCTTTCCCGCGCTGCCTTACTGCTATCGTTTGATTCTTGAATATCAATACCATTGGCCCGGGATACAGCCGGATCCAAAAATAGGTTGAGCGCCTCAGGAATCCCCAGTAGGATTCCGGCCATGTTTGGCTCGTGCGCGCAGCTCTTGCCTCTTCCCCTCTCACTTTAGATGCACAACCCGTTCATACTATCCTCTTCTCCTGCCGCACGAGTCTGTAAGTCACAACGCAGCTGCAGCGTAACAGCGCACGGTTCTCATCCAGAAGTCAATCCTCGCTGACTCAGCGTGGCGCGAGCGCTTTCACTATGCGATTCAAATCATCTCGATACTCTTAAGCATAGGGACGGCAATATCAGTATACGCAGGAGGGTATGCCTTATTTCCTTTGATACCATTGTGGCTCATCGGTGAGTACTGTTGTACATCCCAACTTCACGGCGCTGACTCTCATGGTAGCGATGCCTGTGGTTGCGGTAACCCTTACACATCTGTACCGAGGGACGGCACATCAGCTCCAAAGGCGAGATCGACTGTACCGCGCCATAATTGCCATGCGCTGCTTCTGGGTCGTCACGATTGTAGTATGCGACGGTTTTATCATTGCGTACTGGGTAGGCAAAGTGTACGTCTGACTGGCTTTCCGATTCGATATCGCGCGAGTAATGGTCGTTCTCCCGTAGAAATATCGACAGCACGACGCTGCAGCTCCTGAACGCGGTGAACTTCCAGTTCCTGTATCACACATGGCACGTGGCGCATAGTCAAGAGGTGAGTGGGGTACTTTTGGACTTGCTGTGAAATCGTCTCACCGTCTGTGTCAGTTGATTAAGCAGGATGAAGAGGATCTAGAAAGTGCACGACTTGAAGAACGAGGAGTACCTGAACACGACACATAGGGATGATATCGCGAATACCTGGTCCCGTTGGGTTATGATTGTCGTCTGCAATGGACTTGCAGAGCTCAGGAGTGGAAACATGGGTGTTGAGTGCCGTATGCTGCATGCACTGTAATGTATCGGCTGAGCGGGGGACAGGAAACGACAGATGTCCGTAGAAACCCGGTTAAGCCCAAGCTCGTACCCAGCGGTCTGCGCTTCGTTCGATCGCCTTATCCCTGTACCGTAGTTTAAGTTGAGCAAGAGACGAAGTGAAGTGATTACCCGAAAATGATCCGCAAATTGTGGGCGATGAACTCTGCGCAGCTTTGCAGGGACCGCAAGCAGAACAACAGTCCATCACAGGCTCGTTGCAGATGCTCTGTACATATCTCATCCGTTCTCTCAAGAACATAAGTCACGACGTCGAGGCTGGTGACCCCGAGCTGCTTTAGAGCGAGCAGAACAGCCAGCGGTACAAGTCTCCTCCAATTGATCCCCTCGCGCGCGCCCTCGCCCGAGATGCGAAGCGCCCGCCCGGAAGATAGGCGCCCAACAAGTGTGCCAGCGGCTCCGCAGAATTCATCGCCCACAATTTGCTGATCATTTTCGGGTAATCACTTCACTTCGTCTCTTGCTCAACTTAAACTAGGGTACAGGGATAAGGCGATCGAACGAAGCGCAGACCGCTGGATACGAGCTTGGGCCTCATTAAGTTATTTGGCTCGTGCGTGCGATTCTTGCCCCTCTCCCTCTCAGTCGACGGCACGATGCGCAACCCACTCGTTCTATCCTCTTTATCTGTTCCACCAGTCTGTGAGTCCCTAACGCAGCACACCAGCGCGCGATTCTGATTTTCCCGGAACTCAGCGTGGCGAGAGTGTTTTCACTATGGCATCCAAATCATCTCGATACTCTTGAGCATTGGGATGGCGGTACTTCTATACGTAAACGGACGTGTCGTATCTCCTTTGATCTCATTATGGCCCATCGGCGAGTCCTTTGCATTCCACTGCGACTTGACGGCGCTGACTCTAACCCGTAGCTCTGCCTGTCGTTGCCCTCACTCTCACCCACCTGTACCGAACGGCCAATCCGATTTACCTGACGCGATACAAGCTGCACTGCTCCATAATGATCCTGTCTTTTTCTGGGTTATCACGATTATCGTATGCGACGGGTTCGTCATTGCGTATTGGGTTGGTAAATCGTGCGTCTGGCTCTTTGACTGGTACATAGAAGCAGACTCGGGCGCTGATTCTACGCGTAGGAATATCGACCAGAAGACGGTGTCGCTCTTGAACGCGGTGAACTTTCAGTTCCTGTTTCATACGTGGCATATGACGTATTGTCGAGAGATGAGTCGCACTGTATATGTGGAGTTGCGGCGGACATCTGACTACCTGTGACAGCTTATCACGCGCCGCTTGGTCGAGGATATAGAAAGAGCACGACTCAGAACACGAGTACCTGTAGCTGCACCTGCTCCTACGGAAAAACACGGGGAAACGATGGGTACATAGCGCAACTGGTGATTGATCAGAGTCTACTCCCCTCCTGTACTGTATATATCCAGAACGAGTCTGCCGACGTTCGCGTGTAGATGCCAGACACTCTGACACCTCGATGCCTGCCGCCAGTGAGCGCTAATGAGCTGTCAATCGTTCCGAAATTCACCGTACAGGTCCCATCCCGATGCACTCCCTACTGGCAGCACACGTTTCCGCATCTCTGCTCATCCCTCGTCTGTCACCTCACCGACTACTTACTGCTCGGTGTCGCCATGGTCGAATGCACAGCGTCTGCCTTGGAATCCACTGCAGCTGCCAAAGAACAACGACGCTCAAGATGTAGCCATTCCCGCTCTCCGTGTCAGAAAATCAACTGATACCCGATCAGCATGCGCAGAACGCGTGGAGTCCATAACCGTGTACTACGCCGTTCAAACAATTCTCTTGATCTACCTCGTCGTTCTCACAATCGTACTCTGCGCTCTGAGGAATCCGGTTTCATTGCCACTCGCCGCATGGCTTATCGGTGCGTCATACTGTCAACGCATTGTACATCCACTCACTGACAATGCACGGTGTTACAACAGTACTTCCATTCGCTTGCCTGACACTCACATACATCTCGCGCCGTCCTGAAACGCAGCGCGAGACGCGCATCCAACTGCACCGCGTGATGGTCAGCCTGGGTCTCGTCTGGTTCGTCTCGGTTTTGGCATGCGACGGCGTCATGATCGCGGTGTATCTGGACAAACTATGCGTCGCGGTACTCTTGAGTCTGTCGATGCCTCCGCTGAGGGCCCGCGGGTGAATAGGAAACTGGAGCACAACATCTCTCTATTCATCATAGGGCACGACTTCGCTTGGATGATTTACTGGTTTAACGCCTTACATTACAGACCTTCCAAAGTGTGTTCAGACATATCATGCGACACGTGGATATGAGCTGATTACTCCCAGGGAGCGAAGCAACAGATGATCCCGTTGGAGCTTGAAGACGAAAATGGCTCACAGGCTTGGGGACTTCGTGTGAAGCCGACCTACATACGTTGCATTCCGCCTAGGCCTGGACCGATGACCATGTACATTTGCCAAAGACGAAAGCAGCGCCGTGACGATCCCGCAAAGGCCTATCTGATCTCAGTACGGAGTCAATACAGCACGGCAAATAGCGCGCAAGGAAAAGAGTTTCGCGGATCTCGGCGATATCGGAAATGAGAACCGGTGAATAGGAAGCGCTTTGCTTGGTTACGGCGCAGCGGGAAATGAACGGAGCGTGAGAGGTGACGGCGACTGGGCGGACGTATTCACGGACCACAGTAGAGACTGTAAAATCGTTCCAGACAGAGATGATGAGAGCTGTGAGGCCAGGGACCTAAGCGCGCGGGATTACCCCGGTTGGGAATTTTCGCCTAACGGTGCGGAGGTAACCGGCTGCATCTTGATCCCAAACTTGCATGTGCGCGCTCGTATAAAAGGGCCAGCCACATTTGCGCGCCCGCTAGCCACGCGCCCTCGCTCTTTCCACCCTGCCCATGTCGTTCGCCACAGCGCCCAGCATGGAACGCGCGACGCTCGTTATGAAACTCGGGCTCGCCGTCGTCGTCTTCAGATGCGCCACGCTGGTCGTCTACGACGCATACTTCGGCGCTACCACCCGCGACCAGCTCCAGTGTAAGTCTAGCGTTGTGGCTTTCCTATATGACTCTGACGAATCCATCTCCACTAGCCACACAACTCATAGCGCTCTTGTGCAGCGGGCTCTGGCTCATCTCGTCCGTCTTCCACGGCATCACCGTCAGTCAGTTCGAGGGCGCGTTAGACTTTGTGTTTGCTTTCCTCGCTTGGCTCTTTGCGCGTCTGCTGTCTGAAGATATCAAGACCGAGGCGAGACTCGCGACGCGGTGCCGACTAGTTCAGTTGCCGGGCATACGCTGCGACCAACTCAACTCGCCACAACTATTCATGATCATGTTCTCGGCATTCTTGTTCGTTGGCGCCAGTTGTCTAGCTGCGCGCGTGGTAGTGGTGCGTCATCCCGTACTGTATTCTCGGCACTAGACGTCGGGCTGACCGCTCCGGGACCGACGCAGGGCTGGATGATCATCCACACCGTGCCCGATTCGCTCCCGCCGTCTACGTCTGCGCTCTCCGCCAAGGCGCCGCGTATCGCCGACGCCGGGAAGGAGATGTCCACGCACTAGCCACCCATCTTGACAGTCACATCGCTCTCTTGCTCCCGCCTCGCCGTCTTGCTCGCATCGGTCGTCCCTCATTGTAAAGTATCAAAGCTCCATCTGCCCCGTTGTCTCTAGGGGCTGTAATCGTAAATGTTTCACTTTCAGAGTTAGAAGCGCGAGAGCCAAACACCACCGAATTTCCGCCCGTCGTCCGTCCGACGAAGCCACAAGACGCAGACGCACGCGGCCGCTTCGGTCTCCAATTCGTCATTGTATTTCGACCGCGTTCTACTCTTCGAGTCTTAATCTGAAGAACAATGGTGTGTCACTCGTTGTACAATACCATAGGTCTTGTCTCCTAGGCTGAAGATCCGCATTTCTCGTTCAGAGCCAGGCGCGCGAGTGCCAAACATTACCGGATTTCCGCCCGTTGTCCGACGAAACTACAAGACCCAGACAAACGCTGCCATTTCGGCCTCCGAATCGTCATTGTACTTCGTCCACGATATAAACCATACGATCCTCCGATGGCGACGGTCTTGCCCCTCTCCCGGACAAGATGCGCGCGACTTCCGCCTACGCTGTACTGTCCATCCTCATGCACCTCGAGATCCTATTCCTGCTCAACAAACCCGCGGACGCCCCTGGGAAGTATTCGTCACTTCAAGGTGCGTTCGATCGCACATGCATCGCGCGTTGATGTTCAACCTTGTGCAGTCGCGACAGTACTTGCCAATGTGTATCTCGAGCTCCTGATCTGCCTGGATTTCTCCTTAGAGAGGTACAAATACGACGTTCCAGAATTCACATCCTCTATCGTCCGCTACGCGTTCGCCGGTTCTGCCCTTATGTGGCTCCTAGCCCTCGTCGACCTCGCAAACGTGGTGGACGCCACTACCAGGTACGTCCCACATCTGGTATACATTACACATCGTGAAATTAGCGCTTCCAGTGCCGAGGTTCTCATTCCCTTTGGAGCCGGGATCTTCCTCTTCCCGTTTTATGTCGCGCTCACGACGAGTCGAATGGTGAGGGTCGGAATCTTGGTGCGTCCTTCTTGCTCAGGCACTGCACACTGGAACTGACCAGTCGTTTACACAGAAACCGGACGTGGACCCTCACAAGAATGCATACGAGCTGGATCTGGAGGAGGTGCCCTAAGTTGACGGTACACCTCCCGCACGAGGTTTGAAGAACAATGGTGTTTACGTTCATTGTAGAATCACAAAGCCCTCTCCTCTCGTCTACTGGGCCGAAATATTACGCGTTTCTCGTTAAAAGCCGGACGCGCGAGTGCCAAACATTGCCGGATTTCCGCGAGTCGTCCGGCGAAGCAGTGCGTGCGCCTGTTGCGCGTCTACTATTTACTGCGAGACACGCGTTGCTCCCACTGCCCTGGCAAGATGCACCAGACCTCCCTCGTTATCCTCTCCGTCCTCATCGACGTTTACATTCTATACCTGCTCAACGTCCCGAATAGCGCCTACATTCTCTGTACGTGCGCGTTTTACGCCGGAGTACCTAGGCGCTCACACCAAGGTCAAACACAGACCCAATCGTACTCTTTAACGTATGGCACGTGCTCATGATATTCATTCGAGGTTCGTATTCTCCTTGTTGTCCTTTCTGACGTTAGGCCTACTGCTGAGCTTCCCACGGCGTAGTCGTGCTGTTAGCGCCGGTTCGACGCCCGGAGGGTCCATGAGCCATGAGCCTTGTTTATTGAAGCGCCGGTGTCAGGAGTTTGTACTTACTAACGTTTCAGTCTAGTGTTCACGGCAGATTCGAGGTCAAGTGCATGAAGTAATTCCGCGTGGGAGTCGCCGACCACGATTTCCACCCCGTGCTCTTTACTCGTAACCACGCGAAGCACCGAGCACAGGAAGGCGCTGAGTATGTTGTCCCGAGAGACTTGTCTCAGATCTTTATTGTACCTTCGACCTGGGTCTTCGTTGTACTTTCCACAGGTATATAAGCCTTCGAGTGGCGACTGCTGATGCTCGTTCCTGTCGCCCCGGTACACAAGATGTTCAGCCTTGTCCACACAGCCACTGCCCTCAACACCGGCGTGGCCGTACTCAGTCTCGCCGAGTTCATCCTCCTTATGGTTCTTCTGTCCACACCCATCTCGGACCGGACTCTGCGTTGGTACGCCGGGGGGCTTGCTGGTAAGTCACTGTGAAGCGCGTTTCTGTCCGTCTAACTTTCAAGTACTCATATAAGCTGGCACCGGACTTTTCGGATTGGAACTTGCGGTGCTTGGCATCCCGATGCGGCGTTACAAACCACGTCCGGGAGGTGTAGAGACGAGCACGCCGACGACGATTGCGAGAGCCTTATTGCTCACTCTCACGTACATCTGGTGGGCGATGTTTTTCGGTCAGTATGCCTCTTCGATCTCGGAATTCACCAGGCTGTACGTCGTCGTGCTCGGAAGTTCATGTGCATATTTTTGACGCCGCGACCGCAGCTACAATGTTGCCATGTGCAATGCGGTTCTCTACATCGGCATCGCGCTCGCCGTACTCTACATTATCTGTATCGTTCTTTTTGCCGTCGTTCTCTGGGTGCGTCCATTGTTGTTGCGCCGCATGTGCCAGAGATACCTAACCCGCTTCTCCTCTAGAACTTCTGCCGCAACGTCGAGGGCCATAGACCCATCCGGGAGTGGTTACGGCTGACCCGTGTGCCGAACGGCGCTGCGTAAGGATTTGACAGCGTTGAGGACTCTTAGGAATGTTTAGAGTCTCGAATTGTAGTTAGTCTTCCATGAACTCGATGATATCACGGACAATGAGGAGTCTCCATGTTCCAGCTTATAGTTGCCGGCCCGATGTGCACAGCCTCTAAGATCCCGGAGAAGACGCCGGATCGCATCTGCGCAGCTCTCCTCAATCAGGTTCCCGCTGTCGTTCGTATATAAGCACATGGCGTAGATTCTCTCACTTGCCCTGCCCAATCTGTCATGGTGTTCGTACCCTTCATATCGTCGCGCCGCGACAGTGCTGCTCTGCTTCCTCGCGCGTACTGTACGTTCGCGTAGTGCGGAAAACCTCATGCTCACAATCCACCAATCCACCTTCAGTTCCTCCTCCCAAGACGACGTCGAGCCCCTCACCACAGCCCACGGACGGCCCAGACTTGCTCATACCACCTCAACCGGAGCCCATCGATATTCCTGGTATAACTGGGAAAACCACGACTGAGTGGGGAAGCGGCGGTGGTGACGCCACTACGGTGCCGGACGGAGCACTTTTCGCTGGACGTACGATTGGAGGAGGAACTCGCGCGCAGGTGTACGGTACGAGGTGAGTTTCCAGCCCAGCGCGTGTCAGGCAAATTCACAGAAATCGTTTGAAGTGTGTATGGCAGTGGGTTTCCGAGCGAAAGGGTCGAGCGAGGAGTTGGAGGTGTATTTTACTTCTGGCCTGTGTCGTGGGGACCAGGGTCCGGACCTGAGTGGCTCCATACAACAGAAGTTCGTCTGCCATCTCTTAGCCCAGGTAATGTCGCTAAAATGCCGAACAGTTCGGCGCGCCCGACAACTCGTCTCGACCCGGCGGAGCAGAGTACCAGCTAGTCGTCCAGTCCCACGCTGGGCCCGATCCGGGTTCCTGGCAGGCAGAGCCGTGGACGTACCACGTCGTATCAGACCACAAGACCGTCACCAGTCTCATCCACACACTTATGATCACCGCGAACTGCGCCACATTCAACACCCCGCTCAGCGCTCTATCGTTCAACGGCAGTGCGAGCGAGCCTCAGCCTGAGAACACGGTCCAGTACTACCGCGCGTCCAGCGTTGCGCTCACGCTCGACGGGTATAATAACACTGCAGCGCTGAGCGATGACGCGACAGTAGCACCAGTCCCGCTGCCCAGTGGACTGAACCAGACATTCCTGGAATGTCTGAATAGGACGATTGGCGAGAGCGTAATTCTTGTGGATGCTCCGGTGGTCAACTCGAGCCCCGGAGACGGCAGCAGTTCTCCAACGCCGACTTCGAGTGCGTACGCCGCGCATGCGTATAGTAGCGTCGGTTTGGTCATATTCTGTATGATCCTTGCGCTGCGCAGTGTACGGTAGAAATGACGCGAACCGGTCATAATGTCGAGAACGCTGAGTAGACGTGGCCTGCAGATGACGAAAGCTCGTGCAATCACAGGGGCATAATTCTGGGCACAGGAAGAGGGGCTGGTATTTGAGTTGTGCAGAGTCAATCGATAACGTTGCAGAGAAAGCTGTGCGAGCGCGAGCAGGAGTCCCGTTGAACGCCCAGGCAAGATGCTCAGTCTAGCACAGACGTCCGAGACGAGAAATAGGCGCTAAAAACCTTCCAGGAACGATTCTAGATGTTGAGCCGGATTTTGCTTTACGGTCGAGGTGCATGCAGCATGGGACGGAGCAAGAGGCGGACTCGGCCGAACGGCCTAGTCCGTTTCTTGCTTCTTGCCACCAACAACGGACTACAGAACATCCCCGTTTCGAATACTGAACTTGTAACGCGCGTCCATGGTCTTGAACACTATTAACGACGATCTGTTCCGGGAGTCCTATGCGCGGTGCAACGAATATCTCGTGTTTCTCCGACGTTTTGGCAGTACGCCTGCGCGCTACGCCAGCCGCTCATTTAACGCCTCGACAGGCCGTGAACATTGTGCCCTTTGAAACCCGTCCAAATGATTTGGGGATAATGCGGCTCGCTTTGAGGCTTACGTTCTGGACTTCCCGCAGACTGATGCTTTGGACGGTCTGCCGAGCGATTTCCCATGGACCTGCCTCCTGACGTCTATCTACAATCTGTCAAGGACCTTTCTATGGTGGACAGCCATACCGAACCCGATGTCGCAAACCGCGCGCTGGCTCGCGGTCCCTTGCACCGCCTTCGGCGCACCGCATCTCGCCACCTGCATTTATATAAAGCCGCACATGGGCGCCAACCTATTTCCCTCCCTAATTTTCCTGGCCGATGGTTTACATCCCTCTTATATCTACGCGCTCTGGACTAGGCAAGCGCAAAGGTGGCGGTCGCGGCGGCGGTGGTACGTGCAGCCCTAACCCAAACGCGAACTCGTGCTCATCATGTGTACGTCCTGTTTTCTGCAGGTATAAGCTCAGGCGGCAGCAAAGGCGGTACCTCATCTTCAGGAGGCATAAAGTCTGGTGGTAGCAGCGGCAGCAGCGGCAGTAGCAGCAGCGGCGGCAGCAGCACACCGTCTCGTCCAATCGGTGGGACTGGAAGCACTGGCTCTTCCGGCACAAGTGGTAGCTCCTCGACGAGCAATAGACAACCAGTCTCGATCCCGGGCCAGACAGGACGGAGTAGCGTGCCATACGGCGGTGGCGGCGGGTCGACTACTATTATCAGCAGTGGCGCGTTTGCTGGACGACAACAGGGCGGTGGGACGCGGCAACAGGTGTACGGGACGAAGTGCGTCCTGTCCTTCTCACTATTATTCCATGTCCTGACATGGCCTTTCCGCTCTCAGCGTGTACGGCAGTGGATATCCCGTCGGCGGCGTTGGTCGCGGTGTTGGCGGTGCCGGGTTCCCGTTCTACTTCTGGCCACTCGCGTGGGGTGGCGGGCTAGGCTACGGCGCTGGATACCTGCACAATCACGAGGTATGCACCCGTCCTTCACTTCTCGCTCTCACTAACTGTTCGAATCCAGTACGGCAACCCGAACAACAGCTCTCGACCTGGCGGACAGCAGTATCAAGTCACGATCAAGTCCCCCGCGACGCCACAGCTCACGACATACCACCTCATCGCCGACCACGACACAGTCCAATCTCTCATGACCTCGCTCACCACAAACTGCACATCCATTTCCAACAAACCGTTAACCTCTACGCAATTCAACGCGCAACAAGGCGAACCGCAGCCGGAGAGCGTGATACAGTACTACCGCGCCTCGAGTGTCGCGCTGACGCTCGAGGGGTATAACAACACCGCTGCGTTGCTAGACGATCCTGCTGCGAGCAAGGTGGCGCCAACGCCGCTGCCGAGCGGGATCGACCAGACGTTCTTACAATGCTTGAACGCGACGATTGGCGCCAGTGTTCCGCTCGTGGATCCTAACGTCGCGGCAACAACGTCGTCACCCGCGGGCGGAGCACTCGTTGTTGTACCCGTGATGGGAAGTCTGTGGGTCGTCGCGCTCAGCATAATCTTGCTTCTGCGCAACGCGATATAACGTCCCGAGCCTGTGCTGTCTTTCGTTCAGTGGAGTCTCTTTGGGCGTCTGAAGGAATCATACATACTTCGTCTCTCGACGCTGTATCGCCTGTACTAATACTGTATCTTACCTACGTACTTCGGAGTCCATCGCTCTAAAACTGCGCATGATCATGAACTTCGGAAGTAGTTCCGCATCTTGTCCTCCTACCATGCCGACCTCGAGGGCAGCACGCACACTGGCGCTTTCGCGTGCGATTTAACACGCCATTAAACGACCATGAGCTACTGCCCACTAGCTAACGCACGCGCATAACGCGGTGTAGCGCTGAAAATCTGCGTTGTCAGCGCCCAGCTCTCCGCACGACGCGCGTCACAAACACCAATGCGCCCACTATCATCCGGCTTATAGCAACAACTCTCTTCCTGCTCTACTGCTTTCCGCACCCTGGTTTTTTACTGTATCTCCTCGGGCAGGGTTTTTTCGAGGCGTCTTTATCGGACGCGCGGATCCTGTTATCACGGCACTCGGGCCCACGCTAAGTTATGTCTTCGCGTTGCTTACATTACACGATGCTCAATGGGACTCTCCCCCCGAGCACATACGGCCACAATCTACGCCTCAAGCAGTCTTTCCGAGACGGTGTTGCTTCTCTCGAAAGCGAGCTGGAACTTTTTTGGTCGTGGGTTGGCCTTTGAGCGCAAGCCAGCTTACTGACTGGTGCCGTCCGCAACGATAATTCACCGTGACTGCATCAAATTCTGTATTCCTACAGCGTTACACAGTCCTTGTAAGCTCACGTGCGCTGGTATCTGGACGTTTCTCCCTGCTACTTGGCTGTCTCTGGACTGCGGTCTTTGCGTCTGTTCATCTATGCAGGTCTAGTCCGACTGCATCATACACAGCGACGGGTCCGGCGGCTCATCGTAGCTGCGAGCATGGAAACACGATCAGCGCCGCGTGTACTTACCTACCTTATAACGAGCAGTGCAGCTGTACTGCGTGCGCACTCTATTTGCTTCTGCACCGGGTTTGACGCAGTCAGTGTTAGCTTCGCCGTTCGGGGGATCTTCCAGAATGTCGAGAGGCTCATACGTAGAGATCCTGACCCTGTGCTGTTGACGTCTCAGGTTTTACATTCAGCGTAGATCTTCAAAGGAACTTCAGCTCCGGAGTTGAGTTCGTACATGCGGCTCTGGCTCGGTGTAATATCACCAAGGGGTAGGCGCTTGCTAAGCGCCGTACAGCACCCGGGTGGGGGGTGGGTCCGAGACTTGGTCTAACAGAATTTTTTTTCTTGTTGTCAGAACTCGAATATCTGATACTGTGAGCGACTTCCGATGACTGTTGCCCTATGGCAGGACCCTAGATGAGCTAGGAATCGCATCCCGAGATGCTCTGGACATGATTTCGTTCACAGCGGGGCCAAACACGGTGGCGAGTTACTCTGGACTTGGTCCAGACACGGAGAAGACTCTATGACACAGAATGGCCCTCCTAATATTCCTTCTCCTCACCCCAGGGAAGCCTAAGTACGTCTGTAAGTCTGTATTATGATGCAGGTGCACAAGCCCGGTCAAGCCAACTCTTATAGCAGTACTTGTGCCGTCGTGACTGCATTACACTTAGTACAGACTGATTTGACATCCCATCATTCGTACCTTGGCCTTTCTCAAGTCTGCAGAGCGTGGTTTGCCCAAACCACTGGGCTTTGTCAGCGGAGGTTTCACCTCGATATCGCGCTTCATGCGCTTGTCTCGCTTTACGACCACGGACGCTTCGTCCAGCTCTATATATCTTGCGTTTCCTTGTTTCCTTTTCTGCTTGTCCTCGCTGTACTGAACCGCACATTAGGTACTTAGTTTTCTCAGACTCGTCCTCGCTGTACTGAACCGCACATTAGTTGTGCTCTCTCTTTTGTCGCAACGGCTCGTGGTAAACGCACTCCAGCGCGCGATCCCACTACCGGCCAGTGGATTTCTTCTACCTCTGATCCTCGACAAGTCGTCGGCGAGTTCCTCGACCAATTCCGTGAACACATTCTATCTCCACCCAGCACACCCAACCGTCGCTCTATGCCTGAATCTAGCTCCAGTGGATCTGGGAATGGTTCCGGACCAGCTGGTTCTGGCAACGCGTCCGCGCCACAGACTCTCAGCATCGACGCCACGCAGTTTGCGACGATGTTTGCGACTGCGTTCGCCCAAGCACAGGCTCAATTGAACACGACGCAGCCAGCAGGCACTGCCTCACAGGCACCGGCTCCGACACCGGCACCGCCTCCTGTCGCTAGTACGCAAGTCATCGCCAATCCTGGTACGTCCACCACCTCTATCCCCGACCTTTTCCCTTTCGTCGACGAGGCGGTCCTGCATGACATCGCGGCCCACACATTCAAGCCCTCTGATCTCTGGAAACTGGACGAGCGTATCGCGAACTTGGCCGACCGGAAACAGCGCATTCTTGATCTTGACACGATGTCGTTCTCGGACAACCTCTCGCCGCGCTCGTTTCCTACCCTGGCGCATCTCTTAATTCCTCTCGAAGTGTATCATCAGGTCCTGCTCGCGTACCTCTCTGGCAACAACTCTGTCACGACAATCCTTCAGATCAGCCGCTATTTCACGAAGTTCCGCGCCAGTCTTATCCGCTTCAACGAGCAGTACCGCTGGTCCGCCGTTCAGCTCTACTTCACCAACTTCTTCATGGAGCGTCGCAGCGAAATGCGAAGCGGCTCTTATTCGGGATGGGCGACCATCGACCATCAGCTTCAGGCGGAATATCTCTTCGGTCAGAATCGGCCCGCCGCTGTCACCTCGTCTTCGTCTGGATCCAGCGCAAAGTCGAAGCCCCGTTCGGAGGACCGCAAGGGGCAGATCTGCTTTGCGTTCAACACATTGTCTGGTTGTTCGTCGCCATGCCCGGAAGGCCGGAAACACATCTGCCGTGATTGCCACAAAGCTAAAGGGACCGAGCACGCACACTCGTCAAAGGACGCTGCGTGTCCCAACTCCTCCAGTCGCTGAAGGCGCGGCTCGGCGAGGGGTCATTCACAGCCAGCGGCCTCTCGCCGCGGCCCTTTTCGCACTGGCAAAGGTCTCGTCTCACCCGTCTCGGTTCCCGTCCCGACTCCTGTCTTATCGCATGCGCGCACGCTCCCGCACGCAGACCTCTTTCCTCCTGGCTCCCCACCGCCGCCGCGTCCCAATACGGACCCGCGCGCAAATGCGGTGCCGCAAAACTCGTCTTCCCTTCCGTTCGTCGTATCGCCGCTACGCAAGGAAGCCTGGGCGCACTATCTCTCGGACTACCCGGACCGCTTGTACGTCGACTCTATACTCCATATAATAGATCATGGTTGCGTCATCAGATTCTCTGGCGACGAGCGCGCTCAGGACAGCAAAAATCTTCCATCTGCCTTCGAGGCCCCCGACTTCGTGTCCTCTGCCGTTGACAAGCTCGCTTCGTGCGGCCACTCTCACGGTCCGTTCGCTTCGCACCCGTTCCCTTCATTCCGGAGTTCGCCTCTGGGATCGGTCACGCGAAAGCACTCCTCCAAACGCCGTCTTATCAACCATCTCTCGTGGCCGCATGGCGACTCTGTCAACAGCGGTATTCCGGACTCTGAAGCCGCCATTTCGTATGAGCGGTTTGGTCTTGCTCTTGCGGACCTTCGAAGGCTCGGGCCTGGCACTCTCATGGCCAAATTGGATCTGAAGGAAGCATTCCATCATATCCCTATCGCTGCTAGTGATTGGCATTATATGGGTTTCGAGTGGGAGCACCAGCTGTGGTATGCTGTTGTGCTCATCTTCGGCCTACGGTCTGCTCCTTATATCTTTAATCTTTTTGCGGAGGGTCTACATTGGATCATTCAGCGCCATATCCCAGCGTCTATCCGTCATTATCTGGACGACTTCTTGGCGCTCTTCCCTCCTGGTACATCGGACTCTACAGCCGATTCGGCAGTCGAGTGGATCACCGCTCTCTGCTCCGAACTTGGTCTCTCGGTCCAGCCAGAAAAGACGGTCTACCCCTCCACCAGTATTGAATTTCTTGGTCTTGAATTGGACTCTGTCGCTATGGAAGCTCGTCTCCCTGCCGAGAAGATGGACTATCTCATCTCTCTTTTGGACATCTGGTGGCATAAGCGCCGCTGCTCGCTTCATGACGTCGAAGAACTCACTGGATACCTTCATTTCGCCTCCCAGGTCATCCCGTATGCGCGTACCTTTATCCGTCGTCTGGAGGACTTCGGGAAAACGTTCCGCGGCTCTCGCTTTACTTCTCGACATATCCCGCGGTACGCACGGGCCGATCTGCACTGGTGGCGCACGTTCGCGCGCCACTGGAACGGTGTTCTTGCAATCTCGCCGTCATCGCGCACTGAGCACGTTTGGACGGACGCGAGCGGCTCGAAAGGTCTCGGTGGCATTTACAACGATGAATGGTTCGCCGCGCGAGTCGCACGCCGTCACCGTACCAAAGATATCGCTGTCAAAGAAATGATCGCCATTCTGCATGCTATTCTGCGCTGGGGAGCGACTTGGTCGCATTCTCACGTCGTTTTCCACTGCGACAACGAAGCTGTTGTCGCTGTCATAGCCAGCGGTTCTTCCACGTCGCCAGCCATCGCCTCAATTCACCGCCAGATTGTCATGCTGGCCGCCTCACTCCAATTTTCATTTTCTTCCGTCTGGTTATCGTCTGCTTCGAACGCGCTTGCTGACGCAGCATCTCGTTTTTCATATACTCGACTCTTTGCTCTCGCTCCGAATCTCCAGCGGCACCCGACGGCGATGGACCCCCTCATACGTGGTACTCTCGCTATCCTCAATTCTCACGTCTTGTCTCCTTCTATCTGTGGACCGGACTCGCGGCCAGCACACGCAAAACCTATTCAACTGGGCAGCAAAGCTATATCAACTTCGTCCGCGATCGGCCACACCTCCTTGCTGAATCCGGCGGCGCCTATCTTCCAGCCTCGCGAACGGCCGTTATGGAATGGGTTGCTTGGCTCGCTGGCCGTGTTCAGCCCTCGACCATCAAGAAATATCTCAGCCATTTGAAGTCGATGCACGTTGACGAGGACCTCCCATTTGACCAGATCCAGTCACCGCTCGTGCAGCGCCTCATTCGCGGCATCAAACGCCACCACGGCCAGCGCGAGCGCAGGCCCAAGATGCCCATTACCCGCGATGTTCTTATTTCTATTACTGCTTCGACAGCTGGCTCCGGCAACATCGACGATGCTTGCTTCGATGCCGCGTCCAAACTTGCTTGGTCCGGTTTCCTTCGATGCGGCGAGTTTACTTCCAAAGACGGTGAGACTTGGTCGCCAGCTACGCATTTGACCCGCGCTGCGGTCAAATTTTGCGTCAGTAACGGCCAGGAATACGCTATTGTCACTCTACCTGCGTCCAAAACGGATCCGTTCCGCCAAGGTGTCTCTATCACCATTGCCGCTGCTCCCGGAGCACCGACTTGTCCCGTGGCAGCGCTCAAGCATTACTTGGCGCTGGACCCTGCGGAGCCCACGGCTCCTCTGTTTCGCAACGCTAACGGTGGCCCACTCACGCGTAACGCGTTCATCGCCAAGCTCAAGTCCCACATCTCCGCGGCCGGGCTCGATAGCAATCTTTACTCAGGTCACAGCTTCCGCCGCGGCGCTGCCTCCGCCGCAGCCAGTGCGGGTTACTCTGACTTCGAGATTCAGCAGCTAGGCCGGTGGCGTAGCGACGCTTATAAGCTCTACATCGACCCCCAGATCGACCGTATTCTACTGCTTTCGACACAGTTGCATTGGGCTGCTTCGCCTGCGCCGCCTTTCGAGCCTCCGGCCCTTCGCGTCGCGTCTGCTGTGGCTTGAGCTCGCATCCCGCGGGCGAGAGAGCGTCGGCTTCCGAAACATGATCGTTTCTCGCCCAACAACTCATCTCACGTAGCGCAGCAAAGCAGAGCGTGGTTTGCCCAAACCACTGGGCTTTGTCAGCGGAGGTTTCACCTCGATATCGCGCTTCATGCGCTTGTCTCGCTTTACGACCACGGACGCTTCGTCCAGCTCTATATATCTTGCGTTTCCTTGTTTCCTTTTCTGCTTGTCCTCGCTGTACTGAACCGCACATTAGGTGTGCTCTCTCTTTTGTCGCACCCTCCATCCCGCCCCTCATGATTTCCTCTTTGTGTTGCGCATTCTTGTATTCTACGTCGCCTGCGCCGGCTTGAGCTCGCATCCCGCGGGCGAGAGAGCGTCGGCTTCCGAAACATGATCGTTTCTCGCCCAACAACTCATCTCACGTAGCGCAGCAAAGCCCGGCGAGAACCTACGAGGACGATGCGGGCACGGGCGGCTTATGTAATGACAGCATTGACAGTTGCCTCCGCGTGCTCTTTGAGAGAGAAAGCAGCCTACAGCAGGTCTAACACGCTGTGCGCACTTGTAGTAGACGCGTAATAGCTATATAAATGCATCAGTACGTGGCGGGAAGTCATGTGAATGCAAAAATTCGCTCTCGGATGCAAACGGACCTACCGGAGCATTCGGAAGCTGCCGAAGGGGGGAGGGGGGGTCGAGCTAAAAAGCTTACAGAATTTTCCGCATGACGTACAGAATTTTTTTTTCGCCCACCCCTTGAATATCACTCCACAATACAATGAGGACGCTGGCCGCATCCCAGTCGACTCGGCTGTCCTATTAGTCTTGGCAAAGGTCCCTCCCTTTGATGTGCGGATCCAAGAGCGATCTACAACACCCTGGATTGAAATACGTCTACAAGCGATGTCGACGTTGAGAGAGGACTGAGGTCCAGAATGAACGCACATCCAGCGTGAGATGAAGAAACAAGCGCACCGCCCTCAACTGCCCGACATCTATGTCTTCCCAAGGATTGAAATATAAAGGCCACCACTGACGGTGTCTAGACTCCCCATCCCGAGTTCTACATCCTATCGACATGGTTCCTCTTCGAGTTTCAATTCCCCCCCCCGCCATGCGCTTCCTCACACTCGCTCTCCTTATCCCGTTCGCTCTGGGATCTTGGTTATCCAATTCATTCGACTCGCAATCCTCGTCGGACACCCAGCCATATCAGTGTGCCTACGATTGCGCACTGCCCCTATATCACGGCGACAAGTTCTCGAATGAAACGGCTCTCTGCAGTGGCGGCGATCAGTCTGTTCACATCTTCGTCTACTGTTCAACCTCGGCTGACCTATGTATAGGAAAGCTGCAGAGACTCAAGAATGTTTCTGTCGCGCGGAGGGTTTTATGCACGCGGTCGAAGACTGCATGAGGGGTGCTTGCCCCGGAAAGTTGACTGATCAGTTGAAGAGCTTCTGTCGTGAGTACTTCCTTGGATTACACGTCTGCGCTGAATCAGGATGCAACCGCGCACAGAAAACCCCGATTTCAAGGTCGACGGTGGCAACGGTGCCTCTGGCGGGACGGTTCCGATCTCGATTCAGATGAGCCTCGCACTCGCCGTACTCGCGGGAAGCCTGCAGCTGGTCTAATGTATACAACCTGCCAGCTGGATCCATCGTCTCGTCTATTCGTGCCTTTGTTGCCTCAGAATTTGTGCGATCCCTGTCAGACTACTACTATCACTTAGACGAAAATCCCATACAGTCCTATATATCACGACGGTCTACTATGTGTCCTACTAGATCTATGTCAATTAGCTCGGGCTCGCTTCTGCAAACCCGGGAGACGTGTACCTCGGCCCAACGATGCGGAGGTTTTATTTGATTCCCAGCGTGCCGGAAGGGTCTATTAACGCAAGGGGACGGTCGGGATTTGCCGACCGGAAGCAACTGGGTGTGTGTGTGTGCCGCGTGAGGCGGAAATTCCATTTTCGGACATCCGCCTTTTGACTTCGTACGACGTCTCACGACGATCGCGGCCGCTCCCCAGAGCGATGCCTGTCCGATGCGCACCCCTGCGCGCCCAATATACCCCGTTTTTTTCTTTGCTTGTCCCCAACCAGAGCGTCCTGAGCCCTCAACGCGCCGTGCAACTCGCGAGGCGCGATGCCGCCCAAGAAAGAGAAACCCAAGAAAAACCAGTTTGGCGTCTGCATCAACGTACGTTGTCTGCGAGTTAGGAAGCGTCCAAGCTCACGCCTACCTAGAAACCAGACGGTAATGCTCATTATTGCGCGGTCTGCAGCGGCTGGGTGAACGTCGCGTTCTCGAAAGACCGTAACGTGACGGCTCACGAGGCTGGCGATGGCCACCAACGAGCGCTCAAGAAATCTGGGACCGTCAAGGGCCCGATGGACGCCTTTCGTACGCGACCAAGAGCTAGCACGTCCACGGTGCCGATTCGCCACGAGGATGCAGACGTGTCGCTCGCCGCGTCCGACATGGCCACCGCGGTCGATAACACGATGGCTGGTGCGTCTGTCCCGTCTGTGCTCGATGCGCCCGTTGCAGGTGCGTTTATTTATTCAGTCGGTATGTTGTGAATACGAGCTCAATGCCGATGCAGGTTTGCCAGACGCGCTGCGCCCGCCACTGCTATCCATTGGTGGCCGAGTCGTCCTCGGTCTGCGCGCCATCTCGCCGTCCATCGCGCCTTCGACACCGACCAGCTCGAGCACGCCCGTGGTAGTTACGAACGACTCTTTGTGGCAGGAGATGCGGCGCCTTGCGTCCCTGCTCCCTGAGTCGGTACGCATGGGAACCGTCACCGACAAGTTCTCCGCCTTCTCCTGTCCAGACTTCGTTCCCGCGGACGAGGAAGTGCTTGAGTACGCAAACGGTCAACTGCATGCAGTCTTTGGTTGGAATTCTGACGATGACGAGCTTCGTTCACTTGTCTGCCGCGGTCCTTTTGGTGTTGATGCTGCGTGTGGGTGGACGGCCCATTTCGTTGCACACCATGGGCTTGGCTGGCCGGCTGTGAACGCTCGCATAGAGCGATTCATTAACGTCCTTCGCGAGTTGTAAGTCTTAGAATATTTTGGGCTCTGTGTCGACTCTGAACCCACCTATTAGTGTACCGACGGGTGCTCGCGACGCGCCAGCTTCAACGTCTCTGGCCGAGGACCCAATGATCATAGATGACGACAGCATCGGTGCTCTCGTCATCGATGCAGACCCACCGGGTAGCTCTTTCCCAACTTCGTTTCCGTGTCCAGGCTACCGTCTCCCGCTCGTCCCCGGATTCTCGCATCACGCTACATACCCTTTCGCTCTACACGCCGCCCAGCCTCTTCCTTGGACGTACTTCATGTCTATCGGTCACCAGCTTACTTTACGAGCTGATACCTGCTCGAATTGCAGTCCTCGTTACGCCGAAGAGCCTGTCGCTTGTGACAGCTGTAGCGCTCTTCAGCGCAACAAGCTTCTTCAAGGCATTCGCTTTCGAATGGAGCACGGTACTGAGCCGCACACACCATACGAGTACTTAAGCCACGATCACATGTCTGAATTGGTCGACCGGAAGGTCGAGCAGCTGGACAAGCTGCGACAGAAGAACTTGACTTTCGGACGTTCACTCGCCCGCCTCGCCACTGCGAGGGATCGCGGTCAGCGGATCATCAAGCTGATTGCGGAGGGAAACGTAACCCGAGTTAGTGCTGCACTGGCTGCTTCGCTGAAACGTGGCTATGGCCTCGCTGGGACCTTGAATCTCCTTACGACAATCGCGGAGGGGCTTCATCGTGTGCGTGGCTACACGCATACCGAATTTCAAAAGGCCTTTGTTCTTCTGAAATACGGCGGTGGTCGTACCGCCGATTTCGCATATCGTGCACTCGGTTTCCCGTCCGTCAGGACAATCAACCGCCATGCGCCGTCAGTGGCACTCGAAGCCTCGTCCGGCATGCCCAGCACTGATGACCTACTACGGAACGTCAAGACCGTCTTCTCTGCGTTCTCTTCCGTTCCCAATGCATTCCGGCGCGGATATGCAATCATGGTAGACGAAATCTCTGTGGAGAAGCGATTACGGTGGGACCCTCACTCTAATCACATCTTGGGTGTATGTCGCGAGCATGGGAAGCTGTGTTGCCTCGAGTTCAACACAGAATCGGAGGCGCGATCTCTGTTCTCCGCCTTTGAACAGAATCGCGTCCATTTCGCGACAGAGGCTACGGTCTTATCAATCGGTGCATTTGGCTCTTCCGGTCGCGTCTACGAGTCGCGTCCGTTCTGTGTCTCGGGGACGTGCAAGGCGGAGACAGAAGAGGGGCAGTTCGAGCTGCTCCACAACGCTGTAACTGCGTGCACCTCGCAAAACGACCTAGGACGACTTTACTATCTTGCATCCGATGGCGATGGTCACTAGTCTCCGTGGCAGACTCTAATACGTGATGATAGTCGATCACAAATGTAGGATGGTCACAGACGCAAAGCCTTTGCTCGTCTTACCATGTCATCCATTCTGAAAGCGACGTCGCCACTCTACCCGCTTCTCAGCCCGCTTCGACTTCTCAATCTTGCATGCGGACCAGACGATCTAACATGCGACATCGACTATAAGCATGTGTTCAAACGCTTTCGTAACGCGTTACTCCGAGTTTCCGGGAGTGTTGTCGATGGGACGGAGCTGTCTCCAATGACTATTCGGCAGCACCTTCTCGATGCCGGGGTCAGCGAGACGACAGCGGATGCACTGCTAAATCCCAACGATCGCCAGGACGTCCCGCTCATGTATCAGCTACTCGGTTCACTCATCCGCTTGCCATCGACACCTGCATCGGAAACTGGTATCATGCAAGAGACTCGACATGCCCTTCGGTTACTCGCTCGCATCTACAGCTACCTTCTGAATGCGTATACCGATGTGCGACTGTCTCTTCGAGAGCAGCTGGAGTATCTCAGTGCCGCTGCACACTTGGTCATGCAACTCTATGCATCAGACGGACGACGCTTTATCCCGAGCCAGCTATATATTGATCTCATGATCATGATCAAGAACGCGTTTTTCTGCGTTGCTAAGACGAAGGTCGACGACCCAGACGGGAAATTCTGGATCATTCTCCTTGGCACGGACCGCCTGGAGAAGAACTTTGGCTTCGTACGCACGATCACGGGGACAGACGCTAATGCCGATGTCTATCAGCTAGCCACTCGAGTTCTCGCTGTTGTCCAGATCGCTCTCATCCTGACCGAGCATCCTGAATGGGATAAAGGGTCACGGCGACTTCATCTTCCTGCTCTTGCTGTTGCCGATGCAGCGGAAGGACACAAGATCGACCACCTTAATCCAACTTCGTGGATTGGCGATGTCTCCGTTCGTCCAGTTTCGCTTCTGACCTGCTGGAATCGCGGTCGAGATCTTGCAGAAGAGGCACTTCGAGAGCATCGGATTACGCCAAACTTTGATGCATGGTACGCCGCAGGCGGCTTCGATATCTTCTGTCCACACGGAAACAACGAGTCCGTCATTGTCAACTGTGACGCGGAGCCGGAGGACAACGGTGCAAGCGATGTAGCTGACGACAGTACTCCTATCGCTTCTGCTGCTGTCGAACCCGATGCAGAGGACTTCGAGGATGTCGTCGGAGTCGCGGCCGCGGAAAGGGCTCATGACTCTGGGGAGGTCCTGCACGCGCCTTGGTTCGAGATCGACGGTGCCAAGTGCAACAAATCCAAGTTCCTTCGCCTCTGGTCTCAGTCCTACTTCTCACCTTCCTCGACGGATCGGCTCTCACGAATTGCGGGCAAATCGCGCTACCAGCGCAACGCGTTCGATGTTCTGCCTCCGTCGGAGGAGGAGGAGGTTCTTGAAGTCGAAGACCCCGCAGCTGCTCTTGTGCTCTGCGAGGGAACGATGTTCCTTGCAATCCTGCGCGTCACTAGCATCACCATCAAGAAACAGCAAGCCGTATCGATCGCAGTCTCGGAGCTGCGCGAGCCTGGCATATTCATTACAGGCCAAATCCTGGCACTGTCGCAGTGCACCGGGCCGCGGGATTGGAAGTGGACCGGGAAGTTTGTTGCACCATCAACTTCTCCCCTACGCTTCTCCAGCCGTTTACTGCTACCAATTCGTCCGCATCAAGTTACTGTCGCAACGGAGGATAGTAACAAATTCGACCTCGCCTACGAATTCTCCTCGCTTGATCTCAAAATGCTCGCCAGCCAGCTCTTTATTCACGCCGAATCCGCGGGACAGAAAGCACCCGAGGTATCCGCTACTCCCGGATTCCCATATCGTAACCCGTCAGGTATGTGTGCGAATGTTGCTTTATTAGACTAATTGTGCAGCAGGAAGTGCTTGCTTTGCGTGCGAGAGAGAACAATCCGACTCTGTTATCGGGAAACCGGTGTGCCACAGGTGTCCAGACTTTCCCCTCCAGAACGTCGCCGTTCGTCACCTACTCGAGCACATGGCTGCGCACATTCTTCACGATCCAGGTCTCGCGCGTTGCACCGGTCTTTGCGGTCTTTGCCTTCGCACGACATGCCAAGTTCGGTTGAAGAAGGGCCGCGGAAAGAACGCAGCATACAGCATCAACATGGACACATCGTCTTGTCCCAACCTCGTCAAGTTTTCTCTGAAGCCCGCGACAGAGGCGAAAGACTCGTCACCTTGCACGAACGCTCCCGTGGTCTGCCCGGAATGCGGTGATCGCATGCCAGCCGTTTGGCGCTACAACCTGCGCTCGCGTCTGATCGAGTCTCACGGGTTCTCGGAAACGTACATCATGAGGTGGAAAGACCTTTGGGATGTTTCGGTAAACGAACGCGCGGCATTGAAGGCTGTACTTGGGCGTCCCGCTCCAAAGCCACAGCGGCGCAAGGCGACAAAAACGACGTTGAAGATTGCGGCAGCGTACAGTACACGAACAATCGAAGCGTATGTCTGCTCATCTGGTAACTGATAATCTGCTGAGCTTGTATTCAGAGCAACCGATGAGCCTATGCCTGCAGCAGCGGCTACTGCGTCCGCTGGCCCCGCGCGGAAGCGCCGAAAGACGAACGCTGGCAGCAAATTTTCGATAGGGCGAGCATCTACAGACGACACTACGGATGAAGATGAAGCCAAATCGACGAGTGGCTCGTCCTCAGATACGGACGAAGACGAGCCCGAGTCAGACTCAGAGTCAGACTCGTCATCTACTCGTTCATTGCCCGACCCAACACCGGAAAGCGTCGCCACAGGTCATTCAGACAGCGCTTCTCAGCCGATGTTGACCACGGCGGCTGTTGAACCGGTCGAACAACCGCTCACAACCCGCAAACGGCGCCGCAAAGCCACACCGGTACCTCTCAACATATGTACGTGTAAGCAACCAGCGCGGGGCGAAGAAATCAAATGCCGCAAGTCTGGGTGTCCTATTGGCGAGGTCCGTACTCATTTATACCTCTGCAAAAACGATGTCTAACTAGCATCCTAGTATCACAGGTCGTGCGTCGGAGAACCGGAAACGGCGACTTTGAGACGCTGGTACTGTTCTAGCTGCGTCCATGCTTGGCAATAGAGCGTAGCTACGCGTAGAACCAGTCCCTGTACGCTCCACATCTTCCTGGACGCCTAAAACACGCTGTGCTTGCCCGAGAAGGCTATTACATCCGTGCACGTGACCGGTCCGCGCCGGTCCGGTGTGTGTGTGTCTCTGTGAACTGGATTTCCCGATTTTACGAGTCAGGGCCGGAATTTTTTTTATGACGTCCCCTTGTATTAACGTGGTATCATCCATAACGACGTCCAAGATTAACGGAACTCGAGGAGTCGAGCACAGGATGGTGTAGACGGCATCTGTCGAAGTGATATAATGCGATGAGTATTCCGAGTATAAAGGCCAGTCGAATTTTGAACGCAAGGAGTCACAATCTAGACACGAGGCAGCCGGGCGACGGTGAAAGCGGCCAGAGGAATCGAACAGAACGCGAGGTTGCGCATTCGACAATCATCTCCAGTGTCGGCGGCGTGCAAGTGGGTGTAATATAGAGACTGTCGAACTGCAGATCCATGTAGTGCGTGAGAGCAGGACTAGTCATAGTGCTCGACGAGACTGTAGGCTCTCGAGATGTGCAAGGTGTCCGTGAAGTCCAGTCACGGGCGAAAGATACGTGTTGGCCACGGGGGTGGACAAGCTACGCATGCCAGGCCGTGACGCACAGCGTAGAAGCGGCATGCAAGTCCGAAGGCTGTGGGCGTGGTATCCGACTTTGCATGTGGGTGTGGAGAAGTAAGTCGACGGCCGGTCTAGACCGGTCGCACTGCTGCTACTTGACGAAACCCTCGCCGTCGCCCCCAGTTTTTCCATGACGACGCCAAAACTCACCAGCCAGTACACATATCGTCTTTCTACATTAGCTGCTCGCGCCGTTAACACACTATCAAACGCGTTCGACGAACTTCGGGCAAATCGGAGCGTTTGGACGGTTATTCCTTGGAGCTATCTGAAGTACAGGGCGGCCAACTTTCCGCAGGCACTTCAAGTCTCTCTTTGTGCTCCCGGACGCGTTTTTGGCTGTAGATCAGCAGTCCGAATTCTGTGCAAGCGACGCCTGCTCTCCACGTGCTCGTATCTTGAACGAAAGCTGGTAGACTTGGAGTCTTCGACACACAACCCTTTTACACCGAAACAACGGCGCAACCTCGCGGTGTTCTTTCGCCGCAGCGATACTTATCGCCGACAGCAGGATACTTATAGTCCGCTTTCGCCACTTTTCACGGCAGCGCAGTCGGCGGACGTTTCAAGACTGCAGTGATGACTCCAAGTTCCGCGTATACTCGGAGGGATCCACCGCGCGAGGATAACCTACTCTACCGAAAATCCGATTGTCAGACCCTGAGCTACGCCGCTGCCGCAGTGCCATTGCAGTTCGAGGCGGGACCGACACCCAGTAAACGACCGCAGCAGGTTGCCAGTACTGGTAGCAATCGTTCTCGCTCCAGGGACCAGAACCTCCTTGATGCCCGCGAACGCATCCGAGTCAGCCGGTGGGCATCACCCGCCTATGACTTTCTCTCGCGCATATACCGTTACTGTACCAGGTTGCATCAACGTGCGCCCAGGCAGAGTCAATGGTCTAAATCCGGACGCGATAGTCTGTTGATTACGCAGATGCGACTGTCGCGGGCGAATGTCAGACCCTGAACTACGCCCTGTGTCCACTGCAGAACGACCTGCGGATCCGACTGCCGCAGCCAAAAACGGTTGCGGGTTGCAGTGCTAGTAGCAACCGTCTTCTGCGTCGCTGTAGTGACTGCCTTTTACTAGAACTCTCAGTCCGGAGGACGTACAGTATATATACACAGACTTGCACGCTATCGCAATCAGTACCTTCCTTCAACTTCTCGTCTCGCATCTCTTCGAGTCACATTCAGTTCTCCGCCATGCGTTTTGTCCATTCCACCGTGACCGTGGCCGTGCCGCTCTTCTTCCTCGCCACGTCCGTTCTGGGAGCGGACATCGTGGCCAACGACACGGGCGTGTATGTAACATCCGAGCCCTCCAACTGTCTCGGGGACTGCACTTTCGCAATCCTCGACATTTCGCAATCTATCGCCGATAAATTCGCCTCGTGCGAGATTACGCTTCTCGGAAACGATATCAATTCGTGCGTGCCTCTCGTCCTCCCCTACCTTGACGCTGATGTGTGTGGTTGGCGACTCGGATAGGACGAGCGTGGCAAAGGCCAACAACGACACCCAAGCTTGTTTCTGCAACTCGAAAGAGATTATGGATCCGCTTCAAAGCTGTATGAGGACTATCTGTCCTGCGAACCTCACGAACCAGCTGCGCGATTACTGCGGTGAGTAGTAGTAGTACTGTCCGCACATCGATAACCCCCACTGACGTACGTAACTGTAGGTCCAAACTTCAAAATCGACGTTACCGGCAACGCAAGCGCCAAGGCCGGGAAACTTGGAATCGTCATCTCGATGGGTCTTGGGGCTGTTGCGTTGGTGGGGAGTTTCGTCTAGGGACTGGTACCGTGACGAGATCGCTTCGAGACCCCCTGTATCGGGACACTGTAGCTATGTATTTTTGCAGAACTCATCCTGTTTATGTACCTCCCGTTGTGAGTGTATTCCCGGTTGTGTGAGTCCAGCTTCCTCAACCTCCGATCGAGTCCTAAGCGCCGGCAAACTTGAAGGTAGAGACAACGCGCGTGCAGCCGCCGCAGAACAAGTTCTGTGTACAGGGGAGGAACGACCCGCCGCACAGAACCAAGTCTGTGTAAGAGCGGATTAGCGTAGCCACTAGTGCGTTCTCTCT
>KV426036.1:83170-115099 GCA_001632375.1 Exidia glandulosa HHB12029 | reverse complement strand
GCTCACGACTCCCATGCGGCTCGCCTGTCTCGCCGCTGTGGCATGCGTACGACCGCATCAGGGCGTCTTGAGCTCGTTTTTCACCTCCCACCCACCCCAGCGGATGAATTTAGTGAATGAAGTTTCAGTTACTAACTGACGCTCCGTTCACATGTCGGGCTCCGATGCTGTTTGCCTAAATGAGGGGTATCTGCACTGATCGCAGTCCCTCCCGTTTCGGGTCAGCAGCGGGCGAGCCTGAGAGTCGGCGTGCTCAGTCGCGCCGATCTCTCTCCCAACCATTCTTCTAAGATGCTGAGAGTGAAGCAAAGAAGCGAGAAAACACAGACCGACCGTTCGACCTTTTCCTTGCCTTTTCACCGACGACATTGATAACACGTGTACATCCTCTTGACGCTACGGGCCCCGCTCTTTGCCTGATTCGTGTGTGCGGTGAGTCTATTCCGTCGATCCAAGCGCCGCGGAAAAAAGGACGGCTCACGAGTCGTCCAGTCGACGTAATTAGTAGCTCGCAGGCTCTTCTTCTCCCATGGTCTGACACTTTGATTCTTACGGCTGCGTGACTGCGACTCCACGAACAACTGGCACATCTCGACAACCGTCTACTTGCGTCCCGACACTGGCAGCTTCTGCTCACAAGGCCATGGTACCATGGTAGTCATTGCCTCCTAGTACTAAGGCTCAAGATCATGAGATGTTCGTCGTGCCTCGCGCTCCCTCCCGTCGCTGCTCCGCTTCCATCGCGCGCAACGGGAGACCAACTCGACTTCAAGGCCTCGCAGTGTTCTACTCGTCTGACGGGGAACGTATCTTGCCGTTCCTTAACGCACCCTAGAGCGCTGGGCTGGTCGTCTTTCCATAACTTACAACCTCGCGTA
This sequence comes from Exidia glandulosa HHB12029, assembly GCA_001632375.1. NCBI lineage: Eukaryota > Fungi > Basidiomycota > Agaricomycetes > Auriculariales > Exidiaceae > Exidia > Exidia glandulosa. The sequence goes on along the minus strand of KV426036.1, from coordinate 114,221 downwards.
CCAGGTCTGGATAGCCAAAGAAGACATTGCGGCCTGCGTGCGGACCCTCGAAACGTCATTGTGTATACTGCACTGTGAGTTCTAGCAAAAGGCAGTTGCTACGAAGACGGTTGCTAATGTACTAACACTGCAACCCGCAACCGTTTCTGGCCGCGGCAGTCGAACTGCAATGGACAGGCCGTTGTTCAGAGTTCGACGTTCGGCCGGGAGAGTCAGATCGACGGTATCTATATCGTTCACATTTGCCTTGTGAGACTAGCTTCCTCGACCCCCGATGGACCTTGAGCTCGAGTCCTCAGTCTGCATGGGGTTCGTCCAAGAAGAAAGTGCCTGGTAGCGAGCTTCGTTCGTCTTTCAATGACCTTGAACCAGGTCTCCGAGTTTCCGCAATCCCAGTGCACGCCGATTGCAAACCGTTGGGGATTGGGTTGTTGGATTTGAGTACTTCCAGCGCGACATGAGGCCGAGCGTTCGGAAGTTACTCATTAGAAAGAAATTCGTATTCGTACACCGGTACCTTCATCGCTCGTCGTCACATCACAACGCTATTCGTACAAGAAACATCAACGCGTACGGGGTGGGTGGTCCTCCACGTCGTCAAACTTGACATCCAAAGCAGGATCCACACTCCACCCTCCCCTCCTCCACCTCAAAGCGCATTCCGCACCGCAACCAACACCGTCGCGACAAAAAGCCACACCGACGCTCCGTTAACACTAAGGCTCGGACAAGCGCCGTCGATAAGCGGTACGCTCGCGCCGATGGTCACGTTGAGACAGTTGAGGAACGTTTGGTCCAATGAGGTGGGTAGGGGTGTGTTAGGGAGGGAGGTGTCGTCTGAGAGCGCGGCGGTGTTGTTGTATCCGTCGAGTGTTAGAGCGACGGATGAGGAGCGGTAGTACTGTAAGGGAAGGAGAGCGTCAGCGAGCGGGTTCATGATAAACCGTTAGCCCTCGAAATTCGGCAACAAGTTGGCAGCGAAGTCTCGTCGCCAACTTAGGAGCGAGCACTCGCCACATCCTCGCGTGCTCACCTGCACAGTCGTCTCGGGCTGCGGGTCGCCCACTCCACCGCTGAAACTCTTCGCTGTCAAGGGCTTGTTCGATATAGTGGAACAGTTCGTGGTCAGGGTGTCGATTAAAGCGTGGACGGTGTTGTTATCCGATACGACGTGGTAGGTGGCTATCGGCGCGGGGGAGGTGATGGAGAACTGCATCATGGGACCGCCTGGACGCGAGGAGTTGTTCGGGTCGCCGTACTGGTGTTGAAGGGCGTAAGCATCTGGGACAACGGGAGGGGCGAAGACGTACCTCGCGGTTGTGCAGGTACGCGGCGCCGTAGCCCAGGCCGCCACCCCAAGCCAGCGGCCAGAAGTAGAACGGGAAGCCCGCGCCGCCGACACCGCGTCCCGTCGCGCTGTACCCCGCAGGATACCCGCTTCCATAGACACTACGTGCACGCGCATTAGCCACCGCTTCACTACAAAAACACAAGACGCACTTGGAACCATAAACTTGATCCCTGGTCGCGCCGCCCTGCTGTCTGCCCGCAAACGCGGTCCCAGCGGGGATAGTGGAGACGCGCCCACCGCCAGAGCCGTACGTGCTCGCGCCCTTGGTGCCCGTCGCTGTATTGGGCACGCTGAACGCCGGGCGAGACGTCCCGCCACTAGACGAGGTGGTACCGCCGCCGGACGAGGTAGTTCCTGATGAAGTGCCGCCTTTAGAGCCTGAGGAGGACGAGCCAGAAGAGGACGTGCCGCCTTTACTCCCACCAGACGACGTCCCTGCGCGCAATGAGCTCACTGCTGGCAAAGTTCAAGACATGACAAACGCACCTCCGCCGCCGCGACCGCCGCCTTTGCGCTTTTCTAGTCGTGATATACCAGGAATCCACACCATAGTATGTGCTGGGGGTCGTAAGGGAAGGAAAAATCTGATGTCGAGTGGCCAGGGGCTATTTGTATGACGCGGGGATCCGGACCACAAGGTGGAGCAAAGCCAAGAGGCGGAGTCCGGTCCCGAACTTCGGTGACAGTAATAATCCCGGAGGCGGTGCTATTCAACAGCGGCAAACGGGTGCCGGATTGCCCGGGATTGTAAGGTAGGCGCTGGAAAGGGAAAGAAAAACAACAGGCGAAAGGGGAAAAGGAGTGAGGATGCAGTAGGCAGGGCGCAGATTTATAACGTACACTAGTCTGGACATGCCGTAGCCTCCCTCTTCATCTCCAGGGAGGCGCGTACGATAGCCACTGGCACTCCAGTTCATCGCGGTCTGCATCGGGAACCCGTGGACGCGTGACGTCTTCGCGTACACGATACAGCGTCTACCGGGTTTGTAGAAGCATGATCATCACTTTCCACGAAGGGGAACTCCGTCGCTTCCTCAGGTACAACATTGCCGCTCGGCATGTACATGTAGTGTGCGCCCGAGTTCAGTACTCAGGGCGTATTTCGGGTCGTAAAAGCTGGTGCGACTGAGTCTGAGCCGGCGCCGTGCGGAGGAACATCTGCTGCACGTATCATGATCAGGCTGTGGGGTATCGGAAGTGGACGCCCATGTGCCTGAAAGGATGTTCTTTCATTCTTCAGACATTAACTTGTCAAAGTGGAACCAGGTAGACGTAGCGGAGCTGTCCCGCGTCTACGCTTCAGTGGCTATCGTACGCACTTACGCGAGCGGTGGGAGATCAGAAGAGAGGCCACGAGTGTCATTATGACATATTCCCGACGGAATGCTGGTCAGAGCCTCGTCTTAGATTTACTTATGAGGATCGACTTAGAGTGTAGGATATGTAGGCCGGGTCAAAGCGAAATGCGCACCTGATCCTGAATTTAACATCTGAGACGCAAGTTTGTGGCGAGCAGTCTGCAATCGATGCACAAGCCTGCATACGAGTGTGGACTGTGAGGAAATGCTCAAAGTAGAGGGACGTACGAAAGGACGCCCGCCGCCCGACTCGAACTCGGCTTTTCGCGCGCCTTGTCTCCGTCCACCTTCCATGGCACCAGATTTTGCTTCATTATTCGCTCTCGCACCATCGGGCAGCTGCTTTGTCGTGGCGGTGCAGGATGACTTATGGACCTGTAATCCCGCAGCTCGTCTGATGAGCGTGCGTGCCGGATGCGTAACCCAGTACTCAATGCTGCACAGCATCTTCGACTCGCGAAGGGATTTGGATTACCCAACCACTCTGTCACCGTGACAGGGACTCTTTCTCCATCGTGCGGGGCGGTATATAAGGCTTGCACGCTCGATCGAACGGACAGTGTGCATTAATTTTCCACTTCCAACCTACCTTCGAATCCTCCCCTCTATGACTCCTGCATTTACGGCACTAGCTCTTCTCGCGGCTTCTCTCTCCGGCTGCGCGTTTGCGAAGGCATCTCGCTGCGTCGACTCTATCGCGCACATCCCAGCGTCGGCAAACAACTTCAACGTCAGTTCTGGGACTCTGCCTCCTGGGAACCCGGACGTCCCTATATCCGGAGCGTACCGCATCCAGTTGCGCTTCTGCGAGCCCTCTGTCGCGGTGAAGAACCGCCAGGATACGCTTCAGGTACTCCTCCACGGAATCGGGTACAGCGAAGAGTACTGGGACGTTAGCTTCCAACCCGACACGTATAGCTACGCCCGGTTCGCCGCCGCTCAGGGGTACGCGACACTCAACATGGCTCGTCTTGGTACGTGTTGCCTTTTTGTCTCCCCGGATTCCACTGCTAATTCGCACACTCTCTCTTTTATCTAGGTTACGGAAAGAGCGACCATCCCGACCCGCTGTCCATCGTCCAGTCTCCCTACGAGGTGGCCATCATCGAGTCGATTATCACGGCCGCTCGCGCTGGTCACGTTCCCGGCGCAAGGCGCCACCGCGGGCACAAGTTCTCCACGATCGTCGCTGTTGGACATTCGTATGGGAGCAGACTCCTTAACGGGATCATCGCCACGCAGCCTACGCTCATCGACGCTGTAATCCTCTCCGGCGTACGTGTCCCAAATCCACTTCCCGCACCGAGTCGTCTTCGCTAATTACTATGCAACTTGGTAGCACACGCACGACCCGCTCGACGCCAGCGTCCTCCTCGCCGAGCCAGCACGCGACAACGACCCCGAGCGCTTCGGATCCCTCCCACCGGGCTATATCACAACACTCAACGCCACCACGCGCGCTCAAGCGTTCTACGGCCCAGCGGAGACCTTCGACCCCTCCGCACTCGCCTCCGACGAAGCGCACAAGGACGCCGGATCGCTCGGCGAGACGCTCACGCTCGACTTCCCCGTCACGAGCGCACCGGAGTTTAAGGGAGACGTATTGACCGTTAATGGAGCGTTGGATATACTCGCCTGCTCCGGGTCTGATGCGCAGTGTAGCAATATCGAGAAGGAGGCGGGGTTTTATCCGAAGGCGAGGAGCGCGGAATCTGGTATGCACTGGCTCACCATATTAGTATAGGTACTGACGATGATGATGGCTGTAGCTGTGATACCTGCCGCGGGCCATGCGCTGACGTACCATCTTTCGGCGCCGAAGTTCTATGGCACGATTCAGGAGTGGTTGAACCGTCATGGCTACTAAGTAGTTGAGATCTGCCCGTCTTTTCCTTCAATCCCGTACAATACGTTGAACTTCATCTCTCGATAATATGAATCTTCACGCACAATGCGCCTTGCCGCACTCATTTCTAGACCAGGACACCCAGCGTCCCGCAATGAGGACTCAGATATCCTGGAGCAGAACAGTAGCAATGTTGTCGTACGTACAATATGTGCAGTGCTTCCGTCGGTATACATAGTGTGCTGCTCAAAGAGGAAGGTCCGTCGCTCCCGTCCCTTCAACCGAGTCGACGTTACAGTCGAGTATCTCTGCAGCGACAGAATGAGGTATTCTATATCAGATACTTAAGTGAATGTCAACGTCGCTTTCCAGTCCACGACGTCCATTGAGTGAATATTCGCCCGAGCGGACGCAAAAGGTCGGTCGGCGGTTTGATCGGCTTTTCGCGCGCCTTGTCTCCGTCTGTTACTGTACTATACAGTCGTCCTGCATCGCTTGCTGGAGTTCCGCACTGGCAGCCGCGTTTGCAACCGGACTACATATCGCGCTATCTCCTTTCGTTGGTCTACAAGCGCAGAGGCGTCCGATTTTTTTTTTTTTCGTACACACGCCTGCGTTGACTGCTCAATGCCTATTACAGTACGGGCCCCGTTGACATCGCGGACTCTCCTGGATTGCCGTGCAACTTGCATAAGGCGGTACCTGATGACTTATGGACTGGTAATCCCGCAGCTCGTCTGACGCCGACATGTAACGCACGCGCCGCTCCGTGTCCGTGTCAAAGTTGTTCTCCTCATCCTTCAGCCCCATGAGGTAGAAGCTCCTGATGCTCTGTAACCTTGGCCTTCGTGACTCGACTTCGCACTGGCGACTAGGAGAACGGCCTCCAGCTTCGACGGTCGTGGATGACGTTACTGGCCCCGGACTCAATGCGGGCTCATGCACAGCAATTGTAGACTCACTCGCCACGGAGCAATTCTTTCCAAGCGCTTTGTGAATCCTTCCTCTTTCGGCGCTGTCACTCGAGCAGTACTCCAGGTGCATAGCGGTATATAAGGCCTGTATGCTCAGCTGAACAGTGCATCGTTCTCCACTTGCAACGTCCACCTCCCAACCTCTCAGACTATGTCCTCTGCACTCGCTGCACTCGCTCTTCTCGCGGCGTCTCTCTCCGCGTTCGTCAATGCTGGAGTCCTTCCAACCCCTCATTGCGTCGACTCCATCGCGCACATCTCGGCGTCTGCGAAGAACTTTAACGTCAGCTCTGGAGCACCTCCTCCGGACGATGGCAAACCGACAGTTCCGGTATCAGGAGCGTACCGCATCCAGTTGCGTTTCTGCGAGCCCTCCGTTGCGGCGACGAAGCGCACGGATACGCTGCAGGTACTCGTCCATGGTGTCGGGTACAACGAGGAGTACTGGGACGTCAGCTTTCAACCCAACACGTATAGCTATGCCCGATTCGCCGCTGCACAGGGGTACGCGACGCTCAACATGGCTCGCCTCGGTGCGTTCCCCTCTCTTCGAGCTGCCTTTCATTGGTGAGCCTGACCTCATTCATGATGCATAGGGTATGGAAAGAGTGACCACCCCGACCCGGATACGATCGTCCAGTCTCCCTTCGAGGTGGCCATCATCGAGTCGATCATCAAGGCCGCGCGCTCTGGCCACATTCCCGGAGCAACTCGCAAGTTTGGCACCATCGTCTCTCTTGGGCATTCGTATGGGAGCAGACTTCTCAATGGGATCATCGCAACCGAGCCCACCCTTATCGACGCTGTCGTTCTCTCTGGCGTACGTGCCGATACCGTACAGTTTTCCACACCAGCGTCTTCACTAATCAACCTCGCCAGCACACGCACGACGCGCTCGATATCAGCCTCCTGATCGCAGAGCCAGCCCGCGACAACGACCCCGCCCGCTTCGGGAACCTTCCACCCGGCTATATCACTACCATAAACGCCACGACGCGCGCTGAAGCTTTCTACGGATCGCCGGGAACCTACGACCCCGCAGCACTCGCTTCCGACGAGGCGCACAAGGACATCGGAACCACTGGAGAGCAGCTCACCGTCGACTTCCCCGTCACTGTCGCACCTGAATTCAAGGGCGACGTCCTGACCGTCAATGGAGCTATGGATATCCTCTCCTGCTCCGATGCCACTTGTAGCAATATCGAGAAGGAGGCGATGTTTTATCCCAAGGCGAAGAGCGCCGAAGCTGGTACGCAACGATGGGACTTGGGAATTACATTAGTACTGACGACTGTCTCGTAGCTGTGATCCCGGCGACGGGGCATGCGCTGACTTACCATCTTTCAGCGCCGAAGTTTTATGCTACGATTCAGACGTGGCTGAACTGTCACGGCTATTGAAGTTCGTATAACCCCGTACTTTGAATACCTTGAACTTGATGTCTCGATAATCTTCATGCTCACTCCTGACGAGCCGTAATGCACTCGTTCCTATACCAGTCCCACACCCCAGCGTCGTAAAGTGGCGATATCCTACAGCCTAACCGTCGCAGACGACGTGCAATAGGACAGTCTGCCTCTTGAAACTGAAGGCCAGCGCATCTGAATTCCCCTCGGAACATCATACATTACAGTAACAGTGGCGGAAGACGATCAACGTCCAAGTAGGTGCCGAAGACTATGCCCGCACGTCCCTATCTCCTTGACTCAACATGAGCCGGTCGTCTCGCAGGCGCCCCGATAACAGTGGTATCCGAGTCCATCGACCCTCGACCCTCACGACGCAAATGTCCCTCCACAGACTTCACCCGGGCCTCGAGATCCACATCAGTGCTGGAAGACTCTGGTTTCTCCCCCGACAGTGCCCGCTTCTTGTACCAGATGGCGCCAGCAATGGCGAGAGCGAGTGCGCAGGCGAAGAGGATCGCGAGGCTTACGGGTGACACGAAGACGCCCATATCTCTATATCTACAGACACTGCGACGTTCAGTTCCCAGCTCATCGCGCGCGTAAGTACGCACAGATGAGAGGCGACGACGACACTGACAATAATGAGTGTGAGCGCCGAGCTGCTGTCGGAAGGGCAGGCGTAATGGAAGAGAACAAAGTGTGAGCCCACTCACCGGCATCGACCGTCTCCTCAAGGACGTCCCCTCATCCAGATGCTGCGCGTTATCCGTAGATACAGGCACAGTCCTGGAAGGTAACCGGGATTCAATCGGCAGGGCCTTCTCGCTTCTCGCGACTGCGGGCCCGGGGTGCCGCAGTCCTGTCACTGCAATGATTGATGGCGATGCGCTCTCTCTCGATCTACTCCACCATCATCTCCCAAAATTGCTCGTCGCTGCTACTCGCCACAACCCTCTGCACACCCCGTCAACCCAGACGAGCAGTAGGCAACGAGCACGCGCTACGCATTAGGGTCGAGAAGTGTCTAGTGAACAAAATAAAAATGTCGCGCAACTCCATGCCGACCATCTTGCGCCTGAAAACGAGCATCGCGCACATCGATGAGCTCATTGTTGGGCTCGTTGACTCGCCTAACGCTCCCGAGTGGCCTTCTGCGACCGAGACAGATATAAGAGGTGTGGATGGGCGCGCTCAGAACGGCCCGTCCGCCAGCCCTCTCGCCCCCGCTCCCCAAAACGACGCCCCCGCCTGCGATCTCGCCCCTTCTGTGCTGCGTACACGCGGCCACTTATTCGGTCCCTCTGTTCAATCACGCTCGAGTGCTACATCGCTGCTTGCGTCGAGTGCGGGACCAACTACGGTGCGACCGGCGCCTGGTCCGATTTCAACGCGTGCTCCCCCTCTCGTGACTGCAGTGCCCGTCGATTATTCCTCTAAGTGGCCTAATGACCAGGCTCCGGCCGTGATCTGGACACTGCCAGTGCACGGTGGACCGGGTGCGAGCTCACCGTCCCATGCGCTTGACGAAAATTTTCCGCAATACCCTATGCCCCGGTGCCCCGCTCAGAGCGTATTTAAGGCTCCCGTACGTGCTCTGCAACTCCCAGCGCCCACTTGCCCCATGTCTGAATTGCCAGTTCCCTCGCCGTCGCCTGTCGTTCGTTCCATCCGCGACACCCCTGCCGAGTCTGCGCCTTCTCACCCGGCGCTCTCCATTACCATCCCCGCACCTACCGCTGCCCCCGCTCCCTCGACGGCCGCGATTACCGAGGTTCTGCCTGCTCCGGTCGTACCGGTCGCGGCGTCTCAGAGGTCGCTACGTCGTCAGTCCAGCCGGATGTCCGTTGACGCTGACGGCTCTCCCAGCAAGAGCAAGGGCAAGGCAAAGGCGACCTCTGTCGCTGTCGCTGGACCCAGCGGCCCGCCACCTGCATCTGCTGTTACGGGCGTTGCTCTGGCCCCGGTCGACTCTACGTCGTACAAGGCGGCGGCTCCCGTCCTCACCCAAAACTTCGACGCTCTCAACGACGGGCTCGCGAAGGCCGTTGCCACTTCCACTGAACGCTTCCGCGACCTCACTGGCGACATTGGCGACGTACGCGCTCTCGTCCATGGGTTCGCACAGGACGCCATCGCGGCCCGCCAAGGAGACCCCGCAGCGCCGTCGGACCTCCTCTGCAGCCTCATTGCGAGCAACAACGACATGGTCGAAGAGGTCACCGGGCATACGTCCCGCTTCGCGGAGCTCCTCCAGGCCCTTACCGAGCTGCAGGAGTGGCGCGAGCAGATGACGCCGTTCCTACAGTCGGCCGCGGACGCGATTGCCGCTTCCAACGCGGCACCGGGCCCTGTCCTGCCCTCCCACCCTATCCCCTCCGCGCCTCGCCCTACCCAGGGTGCGCCAGGCCCTCAGCCGCGTCCCCTGAAGCGTCTCCGCGCTGCAGACAATGAGGTGTGTCATGTCCATCCCTCAATAAAGCGCCCTCGTCTCACAGCGCCCAACCAGACTTCCATTGCTGTCGCACCGCCGCCTACTCGTGCGGCTGGCGCCTATGTCCAGACGGCGACGCTCGCACCTGTCGCCCCACAGCCCGTTCACGTTGGGACCATTGCCCTCGCGCCGCCGCCGCTGCCGCCCGTCAACCCTGCCCCAGTCGCCACCGCGCCTCCTCCTTCTGCGGCTGTGCAGGTCGACGCTCCTGCGCCGAGCCCGTCCGTGCTCGTTGGGCCGTTGAAGTGGGCGAAGGATATCTCGGGTCAGCTCCGTACCCTCATCACGATCATGCCACGAGGTGCGACCGTCTCGCGCAACGTCCGTGCTGCGCGCGCTGGCGCCAACTACGTGCATGCCGTCTTCCCCTCCATCCAAGATGCCTACCACTTCGTTGCCATGTGGAACATGGCTCGCCCCGCCGGATACGAGAATGTCGAGGCGATTTTAAACTGAGGCGGGCAGCTAGTTCCCTAGTCCCACAAAACTCGTCGTTCATTGTACCACATGTACCACAGCGTCGAGACCCCCAAAATACACTATCCCCGTTGCCTCAATCATTAACGGCGTTTAGCATAGTATCTTGGAACATCCATGGGGACTTGAAAGTGAAACTGAGCTGCCCGGATTTCGTTAAATTACTGTCACCTCACGATATCATAGCCTTGCAGGAAACCTGGCTCAGACCTGATGAGCACCGCTCAATCCGCCCGCCTCAGGGGTTCAAAATATTCTGCCGATCACGGCCGTCCGGTCCCACGTTGCGACGCCCTCATGGAGGCGTTGCAGTGCTGGTACGGGACTCAATTGCCGCTACCGTGCGCGACGATCTGTGTGGCCCGGATATAATATCCCTGGATCTGGGCTTTGCAGTCGTGGTGTGCGCGTACATCCTCCCAGCATCGGGAGTACTCCCTATTGATTGGATGCATACACACCCTTTCGACTCACTCAAGAAAATTCTCGCTTCCCTGGCGTACTTCAACCGTCCTGCCCTAACGGTTGGTGACGTCAACGCTCGAATCGGACTGCTTGCGGCCTCGCCAAATCACCCAAAACGCGGGTCAGAAGACCAAAAGATGCCTTGCGCTCGAGGGCGCGACCTCATGCTGCTGCTAGAAGAACTAGATATTGCAGTTCTGAACGGCGCGCTGGGAGAGGAATCTGCTCGATACACGTCACATCAGCCTCAAGGAAAGTCCGTGATAGACCTTGTACTCGCAAACTCGGCTGCACGACTAGCTGTTACGACCATAGAGATTGCTGCTCACGAAAGTGACTGGTCTGATCACTCGAGAGTAAGAGTTGTTCTCGCTATTCCTGCCGACCTGTGTGCACCGCTCGCGGAACAGCCGCCGAAGCGAAATGCCCGTGTACCCCCGCCTCCTGACCTGCCACAAGAAACGGCGCTCGACCTTATGCTCATAGACACGCTAGAACGGCGTCAGGATCCTGTCCTGGCAATGCACAAACTGTTTGGATCTGCGTCGATCGTCACCCACCCGGTAGTCACGTACACGGACGGATCCTGCCATAACAACGGACGCCCAAACGCCAGTGCTGGCTCTGGTGTCTATTGGGGTGAGGAGAACTCTCTCAATAGTGCGACTCGCACTCCCGGCCCGGGGCAGACCAACAACCGTGCAGAACTCTACGCATTTGCTGTGGCCTTGAGAGACGCCGACTCACAGAAGTCCCTACGCATTGTCAGCGATTCAGAGTATGCCATCACAGCGGCGACTTGGAACGCTCCAAAAGCGGCTTCCCGCGGATATAATGTCCCAAATGGCGACATTGTAAAGTGGCTAGTCTGGCTCATACAGCGGCACAAGGCGACTGTGAGGTTCTCATACACGAAGGGCCATCATACTAGCTACGGAAACAAAAGAGCAGATGAATATGCGAATAAGGGTGCTCTATACCCCGCAGTACCGGACTTCCTTTTACCAGAGTGCCTGGACTTCTCACACCCGCACACACTGGCGGAAAATTCGTTCCCCAAAGTGATCGTTGATATCCCACCTCCCGCAATGGTCCCTCCACCTGCGCCTCTACAGAGACGTGGGAATGCCGCGGAGTCGCTCGGTAACCCAATTAACCCCGTGGCGGCCAAAAAGAGCGAGAACCTCCAGCTCCTGCTGGCAGCAGCACCATCAGCGGCACAATTCTGGAAGCTATATAGGTACCTGAACGACCCCCTTCGAGCGGCAAGTGCATCGCCGCTGACGGTCCAAGAGATCATGCCCGTTTTTGCAGACCGCATGAATCCAGCCGTCCCGGCCCCGCCCTCGATAGATTCTGTTTTACGGGATCTGAATGCGCTCAGAGCGACGCAGATCCCTGTAAGGACGGTAGACGACACACCTGAGCAATTTTTCGATGCCAAAATTACCCTTGATGACATAGTCCTCATGCGCCTCCACCACGACAGTCACGCTGCCGGTGAAACACCCGGTGCAGACATGTTACTGGACGGCGACATTGCAAGCATAGAGGACGACGCAATCGCGGACCTGGCAAACGAATGCTTCGACAGACGTGATTCCCCGACCGTGTGGCTCATAACAATCGTGTACGCTGCTGTAAAACGCGGTAAGAACCCCCGAAAAGCGGAAGACCTCAGGACCATCGGCGCAGAGTCCAAGCTACTGAAGAGCTTGACACTTCTGGCACTTTTCCGCGTCACACGGTGGCTGGACGCTCGGAAGATCCTACCGCCGTCACAGAACGGGTTCCGCGCGGGTTTCCGCACAGTGAACAACGTCTTCATCCTCAGATGCATGATTGATAAGGCCAGAGCTCTGGGAAAAACACTCTACGTTGCTACAGTTGATATTACAAACGCGTTCCCTTCGACAGACAGGCCTACTCTGTGGCTAAAGCTGAAGAAGCTTGGTATGAAGGGACGGATATACGACTGGCTCCGGGCGCTCTACGAGGGGATGAGATACGTCGTACGGAATAATGGGGATACCTCAGCGCTATTTGAGTCCACCGTTGGGATTCTCATAGGCGATACCCTGTCTCCGGTCCTATTCTCGATCTACCTGGCCGACTTCACACTGCCGCTGCATAGTGACGATATCGAGCTCAACGGCACCTATATCTCGCATCTGGAGCACGCGGACGACCTCCTCCTTGTCTCCCTGTCGCCTGAGGGGTTACAGATGAAAATGGAGTTGTTCTACAACTGGTGCCGCGAAAACTTCATGGTAATCAATGAGCTCAAGTCACATGTTTGCATCCACGGCCCGCGCCCGCGAAGTGAACCCTCGTTCGCGTTTGCGGGCAGCACAATCACAGTGGAAACGGAATACGTGTACCTGGGCGTCACGTTCCGATCAGACACCCGTAACATGTTTGCGGGCCACTATACAACAAAAGCGAGCAAAGCAAGTGCTGCCGCGCACGCGCTACTCCACATTGATGCAATGGTCGACAATCTCCCGCCGTCTGCAGGCAAGACACTGTATACAGCGAGACTGGACCCACTGCTCATTTACGGCTGCGAAGCAATGCCGGACACCGACGACCCGCTCCTGGATCATCTGTCGGAGGTGCAGATATCTTTCATTCGCAGCCTGCTTGGAGTACACAAGCGATCGGTGCTAGCACCGCTGTACACGGAAACTGGCCTGGCCCCACTCAAGTACCGCCGTATCGACATTGCTCTTCGATACCTGCAATACGCAGTTGAATGCGCACCGGACACCTACGTTGCCGATGCGATTGCCGATTCAATAGCGCTGGCTGCCTCAAACGCCCAGAGTTGGTTCATGGACCTCCAGTTAGTCATACTGAAGCTCCGTGGACCTTTCGCTCTATCTTCGGGCAGAGACGCCGCTACGCAGGACATCGAACTGCTCCGATCTCGAATCGAAGCACATATGGGACAAGAGTTTTCGCTCGAACTCCGTAACAATAAGAAGCTATATCTCCTGCTGGATCGAAAGGGACCTGCCTGCGCAATGCGCGGCTACCTCAAAATCCTCAACGGTCAACATCGCGAGGCCCTCACGAGACTTCTGCTCTCGTGTCACACTCTCGCCGTCGAGAGACTGCGCTGGGTCGAGCGTTATAGAGATTACGTGCCGTACGCTGAGAGAACCTGCAGACTGTGTAAAACAGAGGTGGAAACGCCAGAGCATGTCCTTCTCGTCTGCCCAGCAGATGACGACATTACCTCCCTGCGCGGAACCTATCTAGAACGCATGGCAGAAGTACACGACGCACTTCCCGAATGGATGGCAGACGGCGACGCTACAGCCTATTTGCGTCACCTGCTTTCCTTGGACATCTCGATCGCGCTCACCGCGGAATGGATTTACGACACAATGCTCCTTATTGACCGGCAGCCAATGCTTGTCCCGGCTGCGTACATTAGACGATACTAGGTACTTTTTAGGGTTAGGTTGCGAGTTTTCGACGGCCCGTAGGGGAGGCTGGTATCTACTGCACACTGCTTAGCTCACGGCGTCAGTGTGTGGTACGAACCGAATCTGACTGCGGGTCCCGGAGCGATGATGTAATTCGCTACATCTGTGAGAACTCCCGGACGAATATACTTCCTTCCTTCCTTCCTCTCAAGATGCGGCGCCGCCAGACACCAGGCAACGTGCAGCGTCGTGCGACGCGACGTAGCAGCAAAAGTCGTCAGTGCTGGACAGGTCTTGTCTACAACGCTGAGCGATTAAAGGGTATTCCATACGGATCCATCTACCTACACGATGCGGTAATCCTACGAGAACGAAACATGGGAGAGAACAGCGGGAGAGACAGGCGATAGCGAGACAGCAAAAAGCTCCTACGAGCTACAGAGTGATGAATGGGTGGAGTAAGGATACAGATGTGGATGAGCAACAGCAGATAGCGTAGCATGACAAGAGAACGTGGGCAGTAACGATGTCGGCATATGTGTAGGGCAGAGGCGTAGAAGGCGCAGGGCGGCGGATAAACGTGATGTGCAAGATTTTTGAAGGTCGTAGGACGAGCGGCGGAGGTCTCTTTACCTGTTGCGAAGACGTCAACGTCAAGAAGAGACGCGATTCCCAAGGCGGAGGCAAAAGCCGTCGACCACAGACAAGAGAATACCGCGCGCTCGCTGAAGCAGCTATGGCGCACGAAAGCAGTCGAGTCATCGACGCAGTAGGACTTTGCAGGTGGCGTGGAGTGTGTGTAGGTGGACAAGTGCATAAGGAAGGAGCGTAAGCGTGAGCGGTCGTGAAGGCCGTCGCAGCAACATAGCGGGGGACATAGACGCGGGCACGGGCGTGGGCGTGGATGGAGGCAAGAATGTGAAGACGCATAACGGACGCGGGACGGTTGTATCACTGTAAGGCGGCGAGCTGCTTCGCGCGAGTATCGTCGCCCGCCTTGTAGTCGATGAAGTCGCGCTCGAAATCCTCGACCTGAGCATCCAAGAGTTTCCCTTGAAACAGAGCGTAGTCGATCGGGAGATCGCCATTGAGCATGAGGCAACCGGTCTCATACCAATCGTAGTCCTCGTGGTTGAGCTGCGGTCGCGTGGCGCTCTCGACAGGGACGTCGCGGGCCTCTTTCCGCTTGCGCGTCGGGGACGAAGAACTGGCAGTGGTCGGCTCAGAAGGCGGGACGTTCTCCGCTTCCCCGACTGTAGCCCGCCGTACCGGCGACTTCGCGCTCGATGTCACGCCCGCCGCCATGGTGTTCCCCGAAGGAGACAGCGGCGGAACTCTCTCTCCAGAACGTTGCGTGCTTGGCACTTCCTTCTTGCTACGAGGAAGGGGCGCAATCTTGCGACGTGGCGGGGTAGTTGGAGCGGCATTCGGAGCGCGGCTGCCTGAGGTAGAAGCGACAGGCGTCGAGGGGCGGCGCGACGAGGAGATGGGTCGGGGGGCGGCGGTGACCGGCTGCCTGCGAGGCGCCGTAGCAGTGCGGCCGCGTGAAGCGGGCGCGGGGGCATGGCCGACGGCAGAAGACGAGGCTGGTGCTCTAGGCGCCAGTCGCGATCCAGAGGGCGGCGGCGGCGGCGCCATGCGCGATGTCGCAGAGGACGGTCTACTACCTGCATGCACCGGCGCAATCGCAGTGTTCGTGGTAGACCTCGGGGCTGATGCAGACGTCTGTGTCGTCGTATTGTTGGACGGAGGAGACGGCGGCAACGGAACCGGAAACTGGTAGACTGGCCGAATCAATCCATTTGGATCTACGCGCCCAAGTCAAGTCAGTACGCAAGAACCTGAGTCGATGACGCCAGACTCACAACGGAAGTTAATCCAAACGAGCCAGACGGGATCTGTACCAATAATCAGAAGCTGCAGTTAGAGACTGGTATGGACGCTGCTCACCGTCGCTGACCGTTCGCGACAGTACCGTGTCCCCGAACGTCCAACCGCCGAGCGCGGGGAGAAACAGCTGGGGCCACTGTAAAGGCATTGTTGCGATTTAGGTCAAAGGTTATGAGCGCGCCGAGCCATAAACGTACGATTCCCAGACGCGGGTTGCCAGGATTAAGGACGACAGGAGTCGGTACCAGGATCGTAGGGGTCGCTGCGATCATTAGGCTCATGTCGAACAGCGAGCGACAGGCAAACGCACTGGATGCCATCTTCAAAGAAGTGTGTGGTGTTCGTGAGGATGTGAGTGGTGTCGGCTGGGGTCGTGGTTGAAAGTGCGTGGTGTACGGTGCGTAGGCCAGAAGGGTCCGAGGACGACAACTATAGGGCAGATGTGGTGGTAGGTGATAGTGAATAGGTCGTGGTGTCGTCGTCGCAAGGTCAGGCTGGCTCAACGCGAGGCGCGAGAGGCAGAAAATGGGAAGAGAACAAGAGGCGAGACGGAACATCCCGACCCATCGCCAACTCTTATACACCACGTAGCCGAGCGTGGTCCTGCGTCCTGCCCGATGTCCGCGTGGCTTTGAAATTGCATGGTCCTTGATTAGGAGAACAAACGTGCATCGCCGTGCGCATAGAAGATTCATCGCAGCAGCCCGCTGACATGAGAATAAGCTGGCGTGGGTTGCGTATAGGTAGAGCGCGAACGGGGGAAAGCATGGGAAGGCCTGAGCACCGAGCCACATCCTCTTGGAGCTCATAAAAGACAACTGAAAGGCGGGTGGCACAATGAAGCGAAAAGGGCATCGCGACGCCGTGGAGGCGCAGACGGAAATGGGAATAGGTATAACTTTCCGTCCTCAATGCGGGGAAAGATAACGCGGAATTGTGCGTTTCGTATCAGCCATGTCGAAGATTGTCGGCGAGGCATTGACGAGAGTACGTCCCATGAGCGAAGAGGGGGCCGTAGAGCATTCGAGTATGAGAAGGAAGGTCCGACCGTGAAGTGCATAGTTCAAATTCTCTCCAAGAGGAACAGGTCGGATCGGGGCAGCGTTTCCAGACGAGCCCTGGAGTAATGTTCAGGATGTCAGAGTAGCAGAATCTGAAAGGTCGACGGGTCATCAAGCACTCGTCGACTACTTGGAATCTTTCAGACTAGGATCGAATTGCGACGGGGATGAAAACGCACCTGTAGGACAAGCCTCACTCCTCTTGAAAGCGCTTCACCTAGACAAGCGCGTCTTATGCTCCACGCCACGTAGAACGTCATTCCCGATACCACTGCTCGTAGCCTTCACAGAGGTTCATAGCGCGATTCCGGCGTCCTGCTCGTCGAAGGAGAAAGCCAAGGCTGACGCAAGCGCCGCGACCACCGGCCCGTGATCGGAAGTAACCCAGTCTACGTCCGCAAGATCAGCTTATTGCAGTCCGATTCTAACAGTTGAACGCGACGGCTACTGTAACATGTATGTACGTCTGAGGACATCATGGTCATTGGAGTAGCAGCTTCACCTGCGGGTTCGTCTGGGACGAGTCGCAACCCTCATAATCTGCTCTCATGTTGAAGGCAATGATCCGATTCTACAGTACGGTCTTCAGATGAACGCATCATGCATGTACTTCTGAGGACATCATGAGCATTGGAGTAGCAGCGGTGGTCGGGTCTGGTGCTGCCGAGTCCGAGTCGCAACCATCATGATCTGCTCTTATGTTGAAGGTGCTCTCTATCACCAGTCCGTGGCGCTTTACTCTCCACTTCGGGGCTGCACTACAGTAGTAAGAGTTCAGTCGCAGGAGAAAAGTGCACGAGATATGAGACGCACGTATACGGCGCTGCGGAATGTAGGGCTGTGGGCTTCCCTTGGTTGACAGTGTAGACCCCCGCACGCGGGAGAGGCCAGCGTCATGCTGAACATGTCCCGCTGCCAGTGGATAAGTACAAACGCGCCGCTCAGAACCATCCCCGTCGCGTCGAACAGCCTCAAACTCATCGTCCGTAACGGGAGGTGCAAGCGAGCCCACGTGAGGCCCCACACTGGAACGACGCGAACTTGTAGAGAGTGTTCCTGCCCGATGAAGCCTTGCGCACTTCCACTTCCGCGCCAGCTGAAAGAGCGTGGTGGTGGAGGTCGACGTGGTTGTAATTTCCGACGCCCGCAGAGTACAAGGGACCCCATCCAGCGAGAGACTCGGAGCATATACCAGTAAAGATGTGTGACAGAAGCGAGAAGAGGGCGCTTCGAGTCGTAGTCGAAGAGAGTGGGCGAATTCGTTTACTAGTAGATGGTGCAGCTTCGAATTTCGATGATGCAATGCGATGGGATAATGTCGAACCACTCGTCCGGGTAAGCCAGAGATCCTGAAGGTGTTCTCTATGCCCATTTCGTCGTGTGCTCGACTCTCCACTCCGGGGCTGCTGAGTGAGCGAGATATGAGACGCACGTCCGACGTCTAGCGTGTAGGGCGAAGGGCTTCCCTGCAGTGGTTGACGGTTTTGACCCCTGCCCCTATTGCGAACCAGGAGAGGAATTTGCACCGTCATGCGGAACATCGCCCGCTCCCGCATGTAATGGGGACCCATCCGGCGAGAGGGTATGGCGGTAGGGCCAAAGATGTTTCGCGGCAACGGGGTAGCGTACAGTGTCGTCGTCGAAGAGAGTGGGCGGAAATGGGTATACACCGCGGCTCCGCGGATGGGGTGGTATATGGCGTGTGGTGCGTATAGGCGAACGAGGATGAAGGACGACGATCATTGTACGAGGACGATGGGGACTTGCAGGTTCAATGAGGCGCGGTGGATTTATATAAGTCTGGTGAGGGTTTGGGTGGCACAATGGCGTTGCAGAGTCAATGCAGTGGGAGGTGGCACTCGAAGCCGTCATCAAGCAGCGAGAATGCACGTGTAGAATCTAGGCTCTGACGCATAGCAGGCGCCGTATTGTCGTTGTCGCTCGACTCTCGAGGCGACAATGAGTCCAAGTCGTTCGCTCTAGTTCAACTCAGTCTTCGGCGCTTAAGGGACTAAACTAACATCGTAAAGTACAGCGAATAGTACTACCAATTCGAATTTCAGAAGGGAGGGAGACGCGCGGGAGTTTCCGCACCGGCGTCAGAGCAAGTGCACCCGGGCTTGCGCAGCTTGACCTCCTACGATGTCGTTACCACGAGCTTCGTACGACCCGCGACGGGTGTTCCTGCTCTCGTGCCCGTCGTTCAACATCAAACACAAGCGCACCATCGGGGTCTACCTCGCAGGCGGTCTCGTACGTCCTCCACGCGCTCTCGTGCTCGCCGTCACTGACGGTCCCGGCGCCCACAGTTCGCCCTCGCGCAATGGGTCTTCTGGGACGCCGCCATCCTCTCCGCCCACGCGCGCCCGCCAGTCGACGCGCCGCACGACACGGTACCCGTGCACGTCTCGTTCCTGGACTGGGTGCCGGGCATCTGCACGACGCTCGGGATGCTCGTCGTCAACCTTATCGATAAAGACACCCTCATGGGCGACGTCACAGACTCCAGGGCCATGTGGCGCGCCAGGCTCGTGCTCTTCTTGGGCTTTGCCTTCATGGCCGGCGGCCTGGCTGGCAGCGTCGTAAGTCGTGTACAACGGGTATTGTATTTGGGTCTGACGCTTCCCGCGCAGGTGGTGTTGGTGCTGAAGTACGTGCTGAAGGAGTTCGAGGACAAGTACTCGTACTACGGCTACGCGAGCGTCGCCCAGAACGTCGCGCTCATGCTCTCCGCCGTCATTCTCTGGATATCCCAACAGTCCAACAACGAGTACGAGTACAACCTCACGCTCTGATTCTTCCTCTTCCCTCGTGTAATCCAAGCTGTCGTCTGTGGAATGTTAACGTCGTCTGCTTTCCCGACCACCTACAGCACGCAGTACGCAAGACAACCGCGCCCGCGCGTCCGGCGCTAATGCGGTGGACTCTCCAACCCTCAAGTCGCCTCGCGCATTGACTGACTCTTCGTAGCTCCGGATCCAGGCGCGCATTACCAGAC
This sequence comes from Exidia glandulosa HHB12029, assembly GCA_001632375.1. Lineage (NCBI taxonomy): Eukaryota > Fungi > Basidiomycota > Agaricomycetes > Auriculariales > Exidiaceae > Exidia > Exidia glandulosa. The sequence goes on along the minus strand of KV426036.1, from coordinate 94,467 downwards.
CGCTCATGCGCTGAGTGTTTCCAGCTTTTCCACCCGATTCTCGTGTTCGCCGTGACCTACGGCTGGCGTTACACACGACAAACACGCGCTGATGGGGTGCACCCGACAACGCTCACCGACTCTTCGCAGTTCACCACGCTCTGGAGTCTGGACGTGCATCACCAGGCCGCGTTATGCTGAGTGCCGCCCATGTCGAGCGCGTCATCCTGCATACCACTCCCCTACAAAGTTGGCTTTCCCACCCGACTCTCGACAAACGCGCGCTCATGTGGTACCCGACACCGCGTCGCGCACTGACTGGTGTACCCGTGCCCCTGACCCAGACGACGGACGTGCATTACCAGGCCGAGTGCCATCCGTCATACTTCATGCCACCCCTCCTCGTGTCCTTCCTTCCTGGGACACTGCCCCGCTGTTCATTCGTGCGTATACCTATGCATTGGCGCGTTGGGTTGGGTACAGTGGCACTCACTGGCAGGCAACGCGCACGCGACGTGCCTCAGACACTTGACTCATTTCCCCCTTCACCGCGTTGCGAAATCTCACTCATGGTCCGGGACCCCAAAAGGCATCGACTCGCTCCCTATAGCTTCCCTATACGCACCACACGCCTGCATCCCCGTACACCCCATCGACGATGAGGTATGTTGCACTCTTTACGCTTCGATCCCCCACTTGCTATTGTTGGTGGTCATCATTGCCCACTGAAGCTGCCGGTCTATTTTACGACTTGCGCGACTGTGGATGGACGCCGACACCGACACCGACAACCGTACTATGCCTCTCGTGGTGTTGCGTCTCCACGCCTGCCCCCAGTCTGGGCTGCTGTCGAGTCTCTACGGCGGTTCATCATGATGGTCCTGCGACCCCCGGAACGAAGCGCGAACCCGAACGCGATCGCTACGAAAAAGAAGGAAAGACTCCATCGTTCTTGGTGTATTCTGGTCACAGAGGCAGGATACCGATAGAGAATACCTTCAACATCGGTCAGCTATGGTGGAATTCCGAGTCGGTGTAAACGGAGGGTCTCACGACTGTCTGCAGCTCTGTGCTACTGCAAGTCAATTTATTATTACCGCCGCCCAACCGCCGTTACATCGAAATTTCATTACCGCCGACCCAGTGTGACCGTTACACAGTTACCGCGAGGAACATGAAATCCTGCATCTCCTACCAAATTTTTGTCAGAGAGATGTCTCTGAGATAGCCAGGGAGGCTTTACGATGTCTCTCATCGAGTTTAACAACGTCTAGATGCCTCTCCGAGCACTGTACGCCGCGGAGCGGCCGGAAATTTTGATTCCGGACCGTCTAGCCACCGTTTGTGACCGTTACGCGCAGTACCGCGGGCACGTCGTTATCCGTTACAAAACGCGTTTATTACCGCCGCCCGAGGGCCCCGTTACGCGTTACGCGGTAATAAAAACTTGACTTACAGTATATTGGAAATCAGTTTACTTCTCGTGTTGATTCGCCAGACGCGGTAGAGTGGAAGAAGGTGAAATCAACCAGCGCGGTCGCGTTCATTGGTTTGTGGTGCTTGCAAATTTACTGTAAGGCGGATAATTCCTCTCGCGGATCCTTTCCCTCAAAGGAACGTACGTCGACGAGGATAGACGCCGTCTGACACGCCGACAACGACACCCTGTAAGAGGTCTAACCGAAATATACGGAAATGCTTACTAAATCAGGAGAGCAGGCAGGCTCTATTGAGCGGCCCACAGATGTATATTAGAGGTTCTGGTAATCGAGGGTGCGCGACGGAGCTGTGCTCGGTGCGCGCGCGAGTGGTTCAAGTTTGAGAGTAAATTTAGGTGATGCAAAAGCTGTCGTATTGCAATGAGAGCGTCGTCCTTATATACACAGAGGGCGGCGCGAACGAGAAGAGACGAGACGGGCGGCGAGTGTGCGGGAAGCGCCTAGCGGCTCGTCGAAGGATCGGGAAGAGTTGCGGGGACAACCGGTGGTCGTCATCCGCTCGAAAGCGTGGAATACGTCCAAGTCAACCCGGGCGTGTTACACACCCGTACCATACCTCTGAACGACTACTCCGAAGTCGATTATCATGCGAGAGCATGCGATACGAGCTATGCGTACTCAGGAGAACAGCTACCATCGCATCGCACCGCTTAGCAGGTTGTCGGCTCCAGGATATGTTCTGGAGGGGCCCGTCGTGCATAGATTGGACTAAAGATACATGGTTACTTCTGGCGTTGTCTCGGACATTGGAGCCAGCCAAGTTGACTGTGATACTCCAGAAACAGAGCCTTTTCCCGGTCTTGGTATCCCAAGATTGCCCTGCATTCCATAGCCAACGCCTCACCGCGTACGTAGAAGCTAACGTGCTCGTACCGTCTGGAGCCGTTCTCGATCCAACATCGTTCTGTATAATCAGGGAGGACTTGTCAGGTTTCCGTACATAGAATGCGGCCCTTGCTCACCAAGGCCCATGTTGTCGCTGTCCTCTCCAGTGTCACCAGCGTAGTACTGGAATTTCCATATGCTTTCACATTGATGCGAGCCGAGTATGAGTGCGCTCGGATGGATGTAAGACAGGTCCGTATCGACAGCAGACATCTGTAACAGCGACCGGAGGTGACCCTTGGCACGAGCCACCGTCAGGCCCCCGGAAAGCCCTATGAGAGGTCAGATCCCAAGATCGGCCGTTAGGGGGGTGTTTATAAGGCCCAAATGGGGCGGTTTGGGGGGGAGTTTACACCCTACCTCGGATTTTTCCGGCGCGCTTCGCGCGCAAGGTAAAATAAGGTTCTACAAGTAGAACTTTCCGATTTCTACAATTGCCCACCCTAGTTCTCAATCCCCGAGTCATCTAGGTCGTCTGGGCCGCTTTCAAGGGTCTCGGGCGTGGGATGCGCAAGTGTCTGAATCACCCTAGTAACGACCTCAATGAATGCCAAAGCTCCTGAAACGGACGAGATCAATCGCGGCGACGATCTGTCGTCCTGCTTGTCAGGAAGGACTGCTGTAAGCGTCAATAGAAGTCTTAGATCACACATAGAGTGCTTACCGCGAGTCACATCGTAATTGGGCATTGGTAGTAGAGCTGGCAGGAAGCAGTGGAGAGATTATAACACGACGACGTGCCAGACTGATTGAACGACGAGGAAAGGGAGAGAGTGTGTGGAGAGAAGCTAAATGGCGAGTTACCCGTGCTCTGGTGCGCTTGAATGACAGGTACACGTCCTAACTCACAGCCTAGGAAGACTGTGTAGGCAGGACCGATTGGAAGCTTCAGTGTGGTATCTACTGTCTATTACAGCTGGAACATCAATTTCAGTGAGCAAAATACCCTCTATTACGGTTGGTACAATCGTTTAACGTGAATTTTAGAACGCGCGCGGCAGCGCGAGCTTGCTGAACGCGTCCTGGTGTCGCGCAGCGCCGAATTCTCGGCCGCGCGTGGGTCCCGAGCGGTTGCATGTCACGTCGAAGTAGCACAGATCGGGGGGTGTTTAGACCCATCCTGGGGCGTCCGAAGGGCCGTTTGGGGGGGCGTTTACCCCCAAGATTTGGCCGCTCACGCGGCCGTTTGGGGGGCAGGTTAGACCCGACCTATATCGGAGCTTTCCGGGGGCCTCCACCGTCGCTGGTGCAAGAGATGTCGGAGAATAGTCAATCGGTATTGACTGACTGCGACAAAGAGCGCGCAAATACACGTCTTGAAGACGTTGCAGAATTTGCGCAATCTCCTTCGGGACATTGGACTGGGCAACTAGCGCGCGAAAGACTTGAAGGTCATGTACTACGCAACAGTGATACGTTCGCGTGGCGAACCAGGAGAACGCCGCCTCTGTACTTCAGCATCGGTATAATAGAGTTCGGCCCACTCACCCAGTCGAAGGCCCGGACATAAGCTAAGGGACTAACCCCGGATTTGGGTCTCAAGTCATCGAATAGACCAATGGTAGGATTGCACTCGTCGTCACCGGCGAAAATTCCGAGCCGATGACAGTACCACCCAATATTCGACACGCGTTCAAGATGTTTAACAGCATCCTGATCATCACCGATACCTCAGCAGGGGTGTAATACGGATCCAGGCAGGACGCACGAGCAACTTTATGGCCTAGTATACCAAATGTCTGAGAATATAGACAGATTCTCGATTGATACCTCACCGTCTCAAACGCTTTTGCGACCTTCTGTAGTGGGCTCATATTCGCTTTGTGCTGTTCCACGTAGTCCTTGAATGTATGGCAGCCTGCGTTTAAATCGATCAACAGAAATATATCGCTTGTCGTGGCGGCCTTGCTTACCAGATCTGAATGCCACGAAGGAACTGTCGGGATTGTTGACACTTCGACCGTAAAGCTGGATAACATTTGCATGTTGGGTTATTGGGTGCCTGCTGGATCGACACACATGAGCATTGAACGGGCTATGAACCTGAAGCCGGACGCACGATAATTCTTTCACAATGTCCAAGTTAGTGGCCCAAGCGGAAGGTAACGGTCCCGACGACCGAGGACAACGTATAACCATGAGCTCTCCGTCGACGCGAGCTTTGGAAAATGCGACGTTGTTATCCTCCTGCCACTGATCAGTAGGGAGGTCGTCGAGTTTTCTCACGTCAGCGGGTCTCAGACGTCGAAACTGATGCGAGCGATTAGCGACTTTGCGCTGCAGCTCTTACGGGACTGACGCCGTCACAGTCGTAGAGATCGTTCTCGTGAATCGCACGCAACGTCTCTTCCGCCGTTTCGTTAATAGCAAGACGCATGTCGAGCGTCATCGCAACCTTCAAGCCGAATACGGGGCAAGAGACGTCAGCCACTATCCCAAGACAGATACCGCAAGTGCCGAGAAAGGAAAGTACCTGAAACAGCTGCATCTCCCTCTCAAGCTCGCTAGCGAGATCAGACGCTTTGTTGGGAGCAATGAAGATATTGTGAAGCCGTCGTTTCACGCCGTTCTTGACAGCCGCGGCTTCTGCCACGAGCGCCTCGATCCTTGTGAAGACACTGTAGAACTATCAAACCCGTACACAGGAAATCTTACTAAAAGACGTACGAGCAGAGCCGCCTGAGATTACTGAGGACCTTGCCTTCGACTATGCGACCAGCCACGATTGTGTCGATGTGGCAGGCGTATCCCGCAGACTTGGCGATCAGATCGTTCATAGCTTTCCGATTCTTCTCTATTTTCTATCCCTTTCCTTCAGTCTTCGCGCCACATCAGCGGACGACTAGCGTACCTCAGCGAATTCGGAAATGTGCGCGGCCGACCCGAGGATCTGCTTCGCGATGGAGACGGAATCGGTCGCCTCGCGCGCCACCTTCAGCGCAAGCGTCGTGCCCGCGAGTACTCGTGAAACAGTCGATGAGTCCGTGTTCGGGCGTGCGGCGGACATTGAGAGGATCAGAAAAGCGGGAGGAGACGTCGAGAAGGGGCTCGGAAGGGCGATCGTCTTAAATACTGATGCACAAACCCGCACAACAGCCGTTCCAGCCTTCTTCTTCCGGACCGCTGCAATCCCGTACACAGCAAGGGCAGGCGAGCAGCGATGAGCGCGCGACTAGTGGCTGCGCTGCCTTGGTCCCGACGGGCGTCGCAGAGATCCTACAGCGCAGGAGTCGTGCCCTTGAGTACTCGCGAAGCGGTCAATGAGTACTAGTCCGTGTGTGGCGTGAAGGAGCCGTCGAGAGGATAATGTATACAGTGGCGGCGAGAGACTCTCGGAAGCGAGACTGTCTAGATTACCGGAATAACGGTCCAAGAGCGCGCACAGCGGGTTCCCTGTGCATTCCCGAACACAGCACGCTCGGACAAAAGGCTTTGAGCGCAGAGCTTGTGACCGCGCTGTTTGCACCGACGGTGTCGCAGAGATGTTTGTGACAGACCGCTGCCACTGGTGGCATGCCTCGTGTTGACCGTGCGCGCAGAGTCCAAGCTCAAGTGCGATAAGCAGGTGTTCTGCAAAGGAGATGCGCGAGCGTCTGCTCAGGCGGTGCGCTTTCCAAAGGTGGGCCCGTCCAGCGCTAGGATGGGCGTCGAAGCCAAGGTCTGACGCCCGTACGGAACATGCCGCGCGACGCTCTTTCCGTGCAACTAAGGTGCACATTCACACTAGCATGTTCATCGTCGTCTTGGCTACATATCTTTCTGCGTGTGATTATTTCATTAGTGCACGATCTGCTAGCGATGGCTTTACATGATCACGGTGTACGACATGGACTGTAACTCAAAAGGCCAACGCCATTGTGCCACCCAAAACCCGATTAGACTTATAAAGCCAACGCGCCTCGACCTTCAGTCCTAATATGTACAATGATTGTCATCCTTCGTCCTTCTCGCTCTCCTATACGCACCTCGCGCCATCCCCGGACCCATCGCGGATCCCCAAGCAAGACAACAGCGTCATTCATCTCTCTCTCTCTTTATAATGCATGCACATCGCCCGTCGATCTCGTGCTGTACATCTGCCCGCTTTAGTTTGAGTTTACTTCCGAGGTCCGATGTCAACGGAATCCGGCCCGTCGGTGGTCGCCGTGTGGTCCGTGGTCTGTTTTCGTAACTTCGTTTTTCATTCGACGAGCAGAACGCCGGGATCGTGCTCTGAAGTCCTGGGAAACTATTGGGAAGCGGTACGACGGACGAAGCTCTGATTTTGCGCTCAATATAGCTGACTGCGTGGCTCTGGACTCTGGATTCTGATTTACTGGTCGCACGGTCGCAGTTACGCATACGCGAGCCGGAGCACAAAGCAACATAGACGATCTCTGAGCTGCCTGCTTGGCCCATGCGTGCTTGCATTATATTTCGGCATTCCGGTCCTTTTCCTTGCGCTCCTCGTACTGGGACCTGGCACTCCACCATGCGTCCTCTACCGCTGCTAGATGCGCTTCTAGCCGGGAACCAACCATTCCCACGTATGATTTGACACCGAGAATTCATCTTGCCTTGGGTTTCCTTCATTTCTGACACTGTACAAGGTCCTCTGAATCGCGTCGTGATTCCAGATGCTCAGTTCTCGCACCGGCGCCTCCACTGCACCATCTGCTTTATTCGGCTGCCTTCATAGGCTCGCGAACAGTTGCTCCAGCGTACTCGTTTTCCTTTCTGCGCTTATAGACCACACTCTTTACTTTGAGCCTGACAACGACAAAATCGATGACTTTGCTTACGATCGTCGTTTTTCGACGTCAGCGTACGGGCTTTCCTGGTGCGGCGGGCGCTTTGCACACCGGCGCGAGCATTATGTACTGCGTGGAAACACAGCGCCGTTCTCTCCTAGAGGAGCATCCAGCGCGTGAGGTGCTGCTCGGGTCGTACGATGCAGGGTGTAGGACCACGCTCGGCTTGACAGCCGGCGTGGTGTATAAAGGGCAGGCCTGTCGACGGAATGTTCCGTCTCGCCTCTTGCCATCCTTCTTTCGCCTGCTACCCTCTGCAGGCCCTCGCGCAGTCGAGCCCACTTGCTCCAGTAACGACATTGCACGCTCAGACAAGCCAGTCACCGACTGCGCACGCACGTCCTACCACGACTCGTCCTTACAACGCCCACCCTCTACACATCTGTACGCCAGTCGTCTTTCTTTATATCCTCTTCGGTCCTGACTCCCTGTCAACAATACCAGCCTTCACCGCCTATCCGACCACGACTATTTCCGACATGTCCGCACGTACCACAGTCCGACACATTGACAACGCCGCGCTCGAAAAATTGACCGCAAGTCTAATGACGACAGCCACGCCACCACCGCCGCTTCCAATACCCTTTGTCATCGACGCAGGCAACCCGCGCCGTCATATTGTATGTCTCCTCGCTCTAGATCTGTTCCTATGTATCAGCACTGATCCTGCCTTAGCTGCCACAAGTCATCCTTCCTCGTATCGAAGGTTGGAAGATCGGATGCATCCTAACATCAACGACGCCCACGAACGGTATGTACGCAAATTTGCATAATCCCTTGTCCCGCCTTCTTATCCCGACGGCGGCAGACCTCATTTGGGTTATTTTGGTCGTCTGCAGACGTGGGTTCCACTTGCGATTACAAGTTTAGAATGCGCTGATGTGCGCTCCCAGAGCCGGATGGCTCGACCGTGCCTCAATACTTCTATCCACTGTTGCCTCCGCCGCCGCCGCTGTCGCGCAACCCGACTCTCGCCTCTATGCCTGTCCTAGCTTCTACTTCGAGCGCACCACAGCCTGCTCGATATGTGAGGAGACCTGGAGCACTGCCTATGAGGTCCACCTCTGGATCTACGCGTACGGTGGCCGCGAGAGCTGGCGCTTCTGCGTCTGCAGGACCCCGCGCGTCTGGTTCACGCAGCCGCCCTGTATTGGCCCCTGGCACTGCGCCATCCGTCTCCACAGGACGTGCGCCAGGCGCAGGTTCAATATCAGCCGTTTCTTCATCGCGCCGTCTTCCACCCGTGCCGGCTCCTGCACTACCAGTAGCTTCGAGGGACTCGACTTCTGCGTCAGGCAGCGGCCCTTCCCCCGCCGCACCAAGGATCCCGCCCCGTCGCAAAATTGCACCGGCTCCTCGCTCCTTGAAGGTAGCGGCGACCACGCAGCGTCCGGGGGAGAAGATGCCACCCCTCTCCCCTTCGGCCAACACCGTTGTCGCACGTCCGGAAAAGTCGCTCTCGAATTCACCCGTGCACGCGACGTGTGGCGCGCGTTGCGCTCGTCCCGCTGCCAGCTCGTCCGCGTCACGCGTCGCAGACGCTGAGAATCTCCCTTCACCCGAACGCGCAGCACCTTCCGCTTGGAAACGCAAGCGTTTACACGCCGCCGGCTCGACTCGTTCTACGAAGCGCGCAAAGCTTTGGCCCGATGCCCCGCTGGATGACGAGGATATGCGCGTCGACGGAGACGCTGGGCTGTCTGCGCCGCCCTCAGCGGACGCGCCAGTCATTGATGAGCACATTTTCGCCGCCTTGGACGATGCGCCTGATAGCGAGGACTTGCGCAAGGACGAAGACGCTGAGCTTTCTCCGCCATCCTTTGCCATTGTGGACACGCCAGTCATGGATCAGGGTGTCCTCGCCGCCTTCGACGAGAACGGCTATCCTCTCAATATCAACCTGCGCGATGACCTGACCACGTGGACCCCGCAGGAAGGTGAGGACTGGGACTTCAGGGTCTGACGGGTGTCTCCATTACACCTCGCGCCAGCCTTCGTCCTTTTCGAGGGCTCTGCAGTCCACAGCTTCCTTTCGCGTCATCCATTCTCGTACCCTCCGACCAACCCTTTGCGCAGCGTAGACGGCTTTCCACCCGGCAAAGACTTCGCTGCAGCCAATCCCTTCCTCCACTTCCGCCCCGGCGGCGATTTTCGCCTTGAACAAAATCTCCCTTTGGCGTCGCAGGCCCTCCTGCATCGGTCGGTCGGACGGCGACACATTCCCAACATTTATGCTATCACGCCTTCTACGAATCGCGCCCGTCGCACCCCACGCTCCTTCATATCCAGTCGCTCGCCCTTAGCCCACGGTCTCGAGCGCGTCGTCGATGGCCTTCGCGCTAGGCGAAGAAGCCTCCGCCACTCTTGCCCGATCGCGAACCGAGCATTATGACTCACGAACCTCGCACATTACTGTCATGCCCGCCTATGACTTTCACGACCCACGCGCATCACATACCTCATGATATATCTAATATGCCACTATCAGCATTACCCCTAGCACACTGACTGTTGTTCCGACGCATTTGTATCATCATCATCATCCACGTCCTTGCTCTCCTGTAGTTCTGTCTCGCTACTGACCACACAACCAATATGCCTCATGTCGTATCGCTACTTTATGTATATTGCCGGATATGAATACACCTCGATGTATATGGCTTTCAGAACCTTCTATACTTGTAAGTCAGTTGTAAGTCCTGCGAGTCAACCCTTGTTAGGTAGTACAGCCGCGGTGGTCATTGTAGCAGCGTCCTCGGTCAAGACTCTCTCCCTGTGCACCACCAGTCTTGAATGTATCCGTCCCAATATTGTCTTCCCAGCATTTGGCACGAAAGCGCCGTGACGGCAAGGTCCGCATCTTTCTTCCTTACGCTATCGACACTGGCACGCCGTTCCGACGCTGAGTATTCGGTAATGGACCTTGCAGGCTTACTCGTACCTGGTGGTGGGCAAAGAGCGACTGCGACTGCGAGGCTACTACCATGCACTTGGATGACTTACGACCGCGATATCGATGATTCAGGTTCTGACCGACATACTCTATAGCACTCTACTGCTCTAGTCCTATGGTACTTGTTCCGTATCTTGAATCCTGGCACACGGCGGTCTTCCTCTCTATTGCGGCGCAATATTATGGGTGATAGACCTGCTCAAGGGTCGCGATAGCGCCGACGACTATGAGTCATAAATGGTACAAAAAAGAAACCTGGTCTCTCTAACTCGCGCGGGGTCTCTCTAAGTCTATACCCCTCCCAGATATGTCGCTTCCTCTTCGTCACAGAATCAATTCTACAGCATATAGAGTCATAGTCCTGAGACTTTTAGGTGCGGTACCCGAAATTTTCGTTTTGCGCGAGTTAGAGAGAGAGAATCCACGAGCTCGGCCGTCTCCGAACGGTTCAAGCCCCGCAAAAATCGATGCTCTCCTCGTCGTACCGGGGCGCTTGAGCCCGCAGCGGCCCTAACAAAGCTCCGAAGGAGCTCAACAATAAGAATATAATAATATGAGCTCAAATTACACGCTTCAAAGCGTAATTCCTACGGAAGGCTCATACACCAGCTGTTTACGGCCCAATTGAGATCGGAGATTGAACTTGGATCCGATCACCGGAAAACGGCCGATCAGCTCGTCCCACCATCCACACAAGCCGTAGGCATCGTCTGACAGCCACAGACACAAAAGAAACAATGTATACGTTGACTAGACCCTAGAATAGCAGAAAGGAATTGTGTCCGAATAAACGGAGATATTTCACTATGTCCGGATTCGGAAGAAACCGCCGTTGTACGTTGCACGGCGATATCACCGTTAGTTACATTTTTGCGTGATTACTAAGCAATACTACATGGTTCTACTCAGAAGGATACCCTATATTAGTCCGGGGTTGACCCAGAGGTGAGGGTAAACGCGGGTGGGCATCTGCGTCTACGCGCTGTTCAACCTTGCCCTTCTCGGCAACTGTAGGGATGCCCAAGCACGTTCAAGGAGGTAATAAATGCAAGCATCCGCTTTGAAGGATGTAATTTGAGCTCAGAGTATTATATTTTATTTTCATAGTTGAGTTCCTTCGGAACTTTGTTAGGGCCGCAGCGGGCTCAAGCGCCCCGGTACGACGAGGAGAGCATCGATTTTTGCGGGGCT